>SSNS01000011.1:532233-574685 GCA_006937985.1 Aphyosemion australe | reverse complement strand
GGGGGGGGTATTGATTGATTCTTTATTTCAGACCCAGAGGGATCCATATTCGATGGATGGATGGATGGATGGATGGATGGATGGATGGATGGATGGATGGATGGATGGATGGATGGATGGATGGATGGATGGATGGACAGAAAGATCTTTAATGCACATTATTATTATTATTATTATTATTATTATTATTATTATTAGTAGTAGTAGTAGTAGTAGTAGTAGTAGTAGTAGTATTTATTATGTCCCAAACAGAATATGAATCAAGTCTCATACTCTAAAAATATTAGCCTGACTGACTCCCTCATGATGGGAGACCTTTTATTAAAGCTTGCAGTGCACAATCTTTTAAGAAACATCAACAAAGTCATCCATTTGTTTGAAATCCATCCATCCAACCATCCATCTCCTACTGGTCCAAGGTCATACACAAATCTAGGTTCCACTCTGAGCCACCCAAAAGAGGAAACTGATTGCAGCTGATTCTTCTTCTTCTTCTTCTTCTTCTTCTTCTTCTCTGGTGTTAACCACCCCAGTTTTTATTAAAGCTCATTCCATGAAGACGTCAGAACCACATAATTTGCAAAAAACAGAGATGACATTCTGAGAATCTAAAATCAGACATCCTCATCTCCATGACTATGTCTACAGATCTTGTCCCTGAGCACCAAACACAGGATTAGATCAGTGTCCATGTCAGTTTTAGCTCCTCATTCTGTCATATTGATATTTTTTTTTACTATTAAAGGTCTATGAAATAATTTTAGCTCTAATTTATCATTGCAACATCAAATGAAGAGCTAGAAATAAAACAGCTGCACCACAGAGTTTTCTCTGGAAGACCAATGAGGAAAAAGTGAAACATTAACTAAGAGTCTGCTTCTAATTACGTGTCAAACTGGTGACTTAAGTTTTTGTTTTGGCAGATTTTCCCACTTCAGCTCCTGCCCAGGACTGTCTGAGAGTTCAGACTAATCAAAGGCACTTGTAGTGTTGGACTCTGAAGGGACTGAGCCAGTTCAGGCCAGCCTGCTTCTTTCTCTCCTTCTCTCCTCTCTTTTTTCCCTCTCCCTCTCACTCTCCCTTCCTGTCCTGACTGTTTAAGGAGCGAAAGATTTGGAAATTCCTTCAAGCTACTTTACTTCAGGTTTCTGTGGGATTTAAACATGCACACTGCGGTTTTAGTGCAGTCCATGTTAGTGCCGTTGTTTCTGATCCTGCTCTCTACCGTTGAGGACACTTTGTTACAGTCGGTGAGGTGAGTTTGCATAAGACGTAGCTTTTTTTTACTATTTTGGGGTAGCCTTGAGAGCAAGATGTAGAAAAGAGGTGCAAACGTTTGTTGACAGATGTTTGGAGGGAACAATGTGGAAAGTTTGGATGCATTACAATATAAATAGAGTTTGCAGCTGGAGTTTCTGGGGCAGTTTTTATATGCTGCTTTATTTGCCAACTGCGTTTCTAAAAAACAGTTTTCTGTGCTTATTAAAATTATTTAGCTTGCTTTGTTTTCCACGCTGGACTGGATTCTGAATTAGACATTACTGACGAGTTGCTCTATTAGATGAAAAGGCAAATAAGACTCAATCTCAGGTCTGACTCCCAGATTGGGGATGAACTTAAACCTTATTAGGTGTTTTGTTTTGCAGGGATTTTTGCTTAGGTCCAGCTGGACAGCCAGGCCCTTTCCCTGTGGGGTTTGCATGCTCTCCTTGTCTTAGTGTGCTCTGTTTTAAATGCATTCCGTTAAAGTGGTTTATGTAAATCTGAGCATTCAATTGTTTAATCTAATGGAGTTGTTTGATATTACAGGAGAAGATGGGCACTGATGCAGCAAGTATGTCAATAAATTTATTATTGTGGTTCATTCTAACTCACTGACATTGATGCAGGATGTCTGAAGTACAATGCATACATTAATGCACGCCTTAGACATCTGATAGCTCCTGACTCAGTCGGATCTGTCTGCAGTGTTTATGCATTTTGCAGACACTTTCATCCAAAGCAACTTGCAAAGTAACCCAACAGACATGTGTTTGTCCTGCGGGAGGAAACCAGAGAACTTTGATAAAACTCATGCATGCATGGGGAGAACACGCTAACTCCATGCAGAAAGGCTGCAGCTGAGATTTGAACCTGCTACTGTCTTGCTCCAAGGCTAAAGTGCAACCAAATGCACCACCATGCAGTGTGACATCAACAATAAAAAACCCTGCTGTTATCCCAGTGTCTATTCATCTCCAACAGTTGCAAGATAACAAATTGTATTTTACTAAAAGTTTGAGTTCATTAAATTCAGATTATATTTGGTGCGGCTCATTTTCCCACCACACCTTAGCAGGTCATTACATCCAGTTAATTTTGAGTGGCACAAAGTCGGTTGTTTAATTAATTACTGGGTGTTAATTAAAATATTGTATGTCTGAATCTCCTAGCTGTGATTTAACTTCCATTTTTTCACCTGATTGGTTCCATTATTGTGCCTCAGCTGAGCTGATGTGAGTGTCCTCAGCTGACCCAACCCAGAGATTAGCACTCTTTTGTCATTCTGGTATGAATCTAAAATTTACTTCTGAGGACTTAATCGTTTGTAATTTGATGTCACAATTATCTATCTACTCTTCTACTCTACTAAGAGACCAAGAAAACATTTTTAAAATCATTCAAACAAAATAATTTGCAGAAGTGGGCAACACCAGGAAGAACATATTGGTAACTTATTTTATTAAAGACAGTGTCCATATATGTTGAGGAAATACAAAAATGTTTCACTGCTGGGCTGATTGACCCTCAGCAGGTGCATCTGAAATGAAATCAGAAGCACAAATGCTGTTAAAAATATAATCACCAGGGTTAAAAACTGGCTTCAAACTCACATACTGGCATGACTGCAAATTAACAGATTCCTTTGAAAGTAGTTGTAGAAATTATTTCTCAACTTTTTTTTTCAAAACCAAAGATGATGATGTGTTTTCTATTGTTTTTGAGTATGAAAATGTTTAACTGTTTTGGACAATAAGATGTTTGAAGCTTAACGAGAGTGAAGCTACTATTTTACGTGTTCTCTTTGCAAAACATAACGGTGCAAAGTTCATAATAATGTTTTTTTTTCAGTACAGAATTAAATCACATTAATAATAATTTGAAATATGTTTCCTCAGTTTAGTGGTTCTGAAATGTTTCAGTCTTTCATCCACAAAGTTGTAGGCATTCGTGACTCTGACTGATTATATCATGTAAACACCTCTAATAAATCATTTAAGAATCTCATCAACTATACACATTCTGTTTTACCATTTACAGATGCTGTTTTTATCTTCTTTTAGCAATTAAGGCTCTTGACAATGTTTCAAAGGTATTTCTGTGGATTCCACCTGAGGTGTAACACCAGTGTTAGATAAGCATTGTCAGAGTATAGGAACTCTGTCAGAGTCAATTCAATGAAAGTGAGTGTAAAATACCTCCCTTTGTCCTGCAGTGTTAATATTCAGAGTTAAAACTGATTTTTTTAAATTACTCTTAATAGTGTAAACTGTCAAGTGTTAAAGAAAATTCACTCTTTTGGAGTTATTAGTACTCTATACTCCAGTGTTGATGAAAAATTACTCCAAAACAGTGTATAAAGTAATGACCCCGCCCACTTTGGGAACTGCAGTGAGCGAGGTGCATTGTGGGTAGTCATGTTTTTGGTTAGTTTGTCCTATTTTGAGGTGTTTATGCATATTTATTTTGGGAGGGTTGTGTTGTTCTTAGTTACAACTTCACTTTCTTTCATTTACTGTTGCATATGTGGTGTTATTTGTTGTGTTATGTTTGCACCATAAGTAAGGAGGCTGGTCACAGGAATGGGACCACTGTGTCCTTGCACTGTGTTAACAAATAAGAGGCGGTTCACACTAAATGCCCTGGACTTGACTCCTTGTGTTCAAATCTCATTGGCTGTCTGAAGTCTTGTGAGGCAGGAGTTACCTGGCATTTTACAGTGTGGCTGTTAGCTTCCTGGCATGACAGCTGATACAATATGAACACTGTTAAGAGTTAAAGTTTCATTAACAGCTAGTGTAACATTTGAAAAATAGCAGTGCCATATTTAAATAACACTTTGAGTGTTACTTATCTTATAGAGTTAAAATATTTTAACAATTGTGAGAGTTAAAGAAGGTTTACTCTATAACTGAATTTAACTTTGAGTGTAAAATTGACTCTGAATATTTAACACTGAGATCAGTGTATTTTTTACACTATACAGGGCAGGACCATATGTTCACTGCCTCAGTGTTGAAATTGACTCTTTTTGTGTTGAACTAAGTTCTGACCTTAATCTTGGAAATCCAAACCAGAAAGTTTTCTCAATTGTTATTTTCCTCATAAGGGTGACTGATAAACATGTGGAGTGTGAGCGCTGCAGCTTGAGTTGTCTGCCTGGATTGTGTTCTTTTCAGACCATAAGGGGCTCTTGGGTCGTGTAAAACCAAGTTGTAAAGCAAACTTTTCTTTTTTTTTCTTTTATTAAAATCACAATTTCCTGTGGTTCTCAGAAAGGAGGCGGGGCCTACAAAGTCTATTTCTGCCCCTGTGAAATAGTACTTGCATTACCTAATCCTGACACATGGACAACACACATTCTACAGCAAGAACACTTGAGCTGTCGATTGTTTAAATAGCTTCTATTTTTCCCAAACTGAACAGCTGGCCAATACTAAGAGACGGCCAGAGTAGAAAAAGAATGTCAGTCAGTCTCCAAGTGAAACACTAAATTCTCACAAAGAGGACTAATAAAATAGAAGTTCAGCAGCTTATTGAATAGTGAAGTTGTCTAATTGTATTTGTTGTAATGATTTGGCCACATGTGAGTTGGTGTTTGTTTTGTTATTAAACTCAAACTGTATTTGCTCTGAAGTGTATAATCCTGTGTTACCATTAAACACTGAGTGAGCACACGTGGCTCAAACATAACCTGAGGTTTTAAAAGCAGCAGACAACTGACCTTATGTCTTCTCCTTAGCCAGGTGGGTCGTGTGTGCAAGCTGTCCTCAGAGTCATCGCTACGCCGCTGCCGGACACCCGATGGTAAAATATGCAGTGGAAGGGGTAAATGTGACTGTGGCACCTGCGTCTGCGAAGCCAAAGAGCCAGGGAAGTTCTATGGTCCACGCTGCGAGTGCCACGACTGGGTCTGTCCCACACATAATGGACAAATTTGCAACGGTGCGTTCACTGATCTATGCGCTATGGTTGATACAGTAAATAATGTACGTTTTTCCTTGTATCATGCTTTAATCTCAATGTGTCACGTAAGTGTGCACACGTCCTCACACGTGTTGCTACTTGGATGTGGAGTTTAGTGAAGCTTCAGTAAGTCATTTAGCAGATGTCTTCTCTGTGGGTTAGATCAGAGGAGTTTTGCAAATGAACTCTCCAGCTGATGATCTGGGTTTTTTTCTCTGAGGTGCTGGGAGGATGGAAGCTCTTTGCATGTTGATGACAAGTTTGCCCTAAATAGGCAGCAACATCCTAATAGGAGACCAATCACGCAGTTCTGCTTTTGACTGGAGTCAGAGGAGTGGAATGTTTGACAGCTCTTGGCAGCAGGTCTGTTCCATATGCTGCAACAATACAAAAGTGTGAGCATTTGTTGGCAGCCCTCTTGAATTATGACAAGTTGATAAGGAAATGGTAAATGGCCTGTATTTAATATATCACCTCCTAAGGTTCTACAACCCCCCAAGGCGCTTTACAACACTTCTAGTCATTCACCAACGCGCACACACATTCACAGGCTGCTGGTGATGAGCTACAATGTGGCCACAGCGGTCCTGGGGCGCTCTGATGGAGGTGAGGTTGCTGAACGGAGGTGCCACCGGTCCTTCTGACCACCATCTGGCAGGCAAGGCGTGTTAACGGTCTTACCCAAGGAAACAATGACTGACAGAGTGAGCGGGGTTCGAAACAGCAACCCTCCATTTATGAGGCGGACACTTAACTCCTCTGCCACTGTCGCCCAACTTTTTACTTTTTTGTAGTTAGCTTTACGTCATCATCTAACATCTAGCGTCATCTAAGTTTTTCTTTACATCTAGTTATTGAAATGCTTTTTTAAAAATGATACATTAAAAAAATAAGCCAACATCAAAGAAAAGTTAAAGTTGTCGAAATCAGCTAATGCAAAATTTGAGTGCTCCTATATTTGGATCTTTACAGTAAATTTATCCAGTCAATTAAGATCAAGCCATTTTACACATTTCAAAGCCAACATCAATTAAAAAAAGTTTTTACATATTTAATGAGGACTGTAAATTGTATCATAATAAGCTTATTCATCATCACATCTGAGACTGTAGATTCTTTATTATCTGTATTAAAACAATATTTAGTCATTATTTGATTCAATTTATAAGACAAGGTGGCAAGAAAATCAATCAATCAATCAATCAATCAATCAAACAGTCAATCAAAATTTGCTGTAATTTTGTAAACAAACGGTAGTTAGCAGTCTTGATTAGGGTTAGTGTTAGTAGAGTGTGTTTTGGGCATGTTTCATCTGGTGATCAGTGAGTGAGAACCAGGTGATCAACGATGATCCAGCCCATAAGGAACTAGACAAGTCCCCACTAATGCAAAGTCTAGAGCGGTCACTTCATTTTGATTTTTTGAAGACTGTAATTATTTCTTTGGTTTTGTTCATGTTGATGTCCAGATTGTTGTGGGACCACCACTGTACTGTAGGTTGTATCTGTTGCTCCCAATCAGCCCTACAGTAGAAAATACAGATCATATTGAGCTATTTTTAGAACTCTGGCTGCCGCCCCCCCCCCCACGAACTCACTAGTTTTGTCTCTCAGTTGCAATGGAAAACCACTCAAACTGTGCAGAGGAGTCGAGCTGAGTCGAGGCGTGCTTAGAGGTGGAAAAGTCCTGTTACACTCGGAGGAGCTGGTTTCTTCACTGTCTGCTGTGAACTGCTCAAGAGCACCCAAAGATTGTGGCCTGAAGACCCCAAAAGAACCACACCTTCTGAAATAAAGATGTCACCCTGGTGTTCCTAGACCTGACACCCTTCTTCCTCGGAATCCTGTACTTGAACATCACAAAACAGGATCAAAGATAAAACGTAGAACTGGAGAGCTCAATTTTCCCATGGTAACAACTTCACCTTCACGCTAAGAAAGTGGACAAAACGTTTGGTTGTAAAGAAAAATAGATTAAAAATGAATCTCCATTACACCCAAACCCTATTATTAGTTAGATCTGGTTCACCTGGATGAACCCCACACTAAAGAAATGTTAAATGCTACCACCCAACAGTACTCCCCTCATGTAGCACTGTACTTTGATGTTATTTATGTTGATTTGTAGGCATGAAATCTGCAAAGAATGTTGACCTTAAACATGTCAAATTGTTCAGATTACACCCTGTTACAGCACATACTGTGTGTATTTGAAACCAGACACCTTGAAAGTTGCGGGGGGGGGGGGGGGGGGGGGGGGGGGGGGGGGGTCATGCATGATAACACAGACAGAAATTTTCCATCTTTTTGGTTCCCCTGCTGTCCCTGGGCTCTGAGTGTTAAGGTCTAATAGAGATATGTGAGCACCCAGAGCACGTACAGTGAAGATGTGTGTGCATAGGTGTGTGTGCACGCATCTCTGCGTGTGTGTGTGTGTGTGTGTGTGTGTGTGTGATTTATTTGGGAAGACAAGTTGGCTGCTGTGAGGAGCTCATTATGGTTCAGCAGTCTGGAGCGAGGCCCTGCTTCATCCTGATAATGGGGTTTCACTCACTGATACGGAGCCTGCCAATAGAACCTAGATGCATTAGAAGAGGGATGAGTTTTCACACAAACACACACACACACACACATTGCGACAGGATACTCTACACTCAACCACACATACAGATACTGTGCTCACATAGTTGGTTTGTGTTGATAAAATT
Source organism: Aphyosemion australe (assembly GCA_006937985.1). Lineage (NCBI taxonomy): Eukaryota > Metazoa > Chordata > Actinopteri > Cyprinodontiformes > Nothobranchiidae > Aphyosemion > Aphyosemion australe. The sequence goes on along the minus strand of SSNS01000011.1, from coordinate 566,752 downwards.
TTATAAATTACATTCAAACCACACTGATAAAAGACTTCAACGTCTTCCTCGCACACACACACACACACACACACACACACACACACACACATACACACACGCTCAGTGGGCCATTGCATATGTAGCATGCATGGTTAGAAGTCAGAGACCGGCAGCCAGTTCCTCTCCCCACGGTGTCCTTATCTCTGCCTTTCACAACAGTCTACAGATAAGATCCAATAGATTTTTCTACCTCAGAGATAAAAGTTTGTGTTTTGCTTTTCTAAAAAAAACATAAGCTTTCCAGGTATTAGGATGTTGTCTTTGTAGTACAAATGTATTTCAACACGAGTCAGCTCACGTCACCTATATCAAGGCAAGAAATCATACTGGAGAAGGACGCTGAGGTTGTTGTTGTAAACTTTACGCTTTATTTTAATACATAGTTAAGGTACTGAAGAGGACCCATGAGAAAACATCTTAAGTTGTTATTTTGACCTAATGCAAACTGGTGAGAACTTCCTTTACAACCATAGACATATAATAAACTCTGGTCAAACCTTGCCCATTTAGGTCGGTTGTTCACTTACGAGGAAAAAAGCCAGTTCCCAGCACCTCCATCTTGGCCGTGTCACACATCTCGTCACGCCCAGACAATCCAAAAATGGGAAAAGAGGTGGAGCTGAGAGTGGGGCTGTGAGGATGGGCGCTAACAAAAAAAATTAGCTACTAGCTAAACTGAGCTAACCTCCGAAGTGAAGATGGAGCTAGGAGCTAATGTCGACTGTTCCGGTGCCCCGTGGCCGCCTGGCTTCCATGCGAGGCTGTAGTAGTGCTGCTCACCTGCGGAGCTCTAATATGGGCTGTTAAAATACAAGCAGATCCTCAGACCGCTACGATCAGAGTCGAGCACTCTGGCTGCTTACGTGAGCTCACCCTCCGCTTCTCCGCCACGGTCGGAGATCAGCGGGACATTAGCTACATGCTAAGCCGAAGCTAATGGAGGTTTCCAGGCGCTTGTAGCGAGAAAAATGCGGTTGAGCAACTCCAAAGTGAAGCAGAATCAACTCAAAGAGCTACAGTGTTTCTGTGGTCAGAGCTGCTCCACAAGCGACAAGCACAACCTCCGACTGCAGCAATCAAATTCAGGCCATGTGAGCCCACGCTCTGCTCCTCTGCTGGGCTGACGCTGCTCCGGCTGTGGCCTCGAGTCTCCCAGCCCTTCCAATACGTTATATTTCACCTCATTTTGTCCAGGCAGTGTTATGTTAAATGCAGAGCATTTTACCCAATTCAACCAGCAAAATAAAGCACAGAAATATAAATTTACTAACTGATAAAAAGAAGCAGATGGTCTGTTATCAACGCCACAGCTTGCCCTCTTTGTCCAATAATTCCATCATCCAAACACGAACGCACAGAAAACACAACTAAAGTTCAGAGAGTCGAAATGGCCGAACAGCTATTAACATGAGGCCGAGGCCTTCCCCAGAGCTAGCCGCTAGCGCTAGCTGTGATGCTCACGCTACCTGTGACGCTCACGCTAGCTGTGACGCTCACGCTACCTGTGACGCTCACGCTACCTGTGACGCTCACGCTACATGTGACGCTCACGCTACCTGTCAATCAAATCTAATTATTCATAATTTCAAGCATTTAATTTACACCTAAATGGAAGAGTTACAAAAATACCCCCCCCCCCTCCAGAGTTGTCATGACTGTAAACTAGACCTATTAAACCTAAAATGTTTTTTGAACCAGGCTGTAAACATGTTCATTTCTGCTGTGAAATTGGCATTTTTAACATGGGAGTCTGGTGCCATCTCCTTAGTGGATGAGGGTGGAACTGCAATTTTTGGCACTTCTGTGTTGGCTTCATAAAATTAGGGAAATTGATCCCCCTGGTTTACAACATATGTTTGTAAGTAATTCCCAGTCAAGACAGACATTTTTTGGTGTCATTAACAAGACCAAATCAATTTTGATTTTGTCTCTTTGTTATTTCTGAGTCAAAACAGAATTTTATTTTAAAGCCAGCCAAAACCATGACTGAGGCACAATCAGTAAACTGCTTGTCCGACATCTGGTTTGATGTATACTTCTCTTCAGGCAATCTGTATCTTGGCTCATTTCTAAATGAAAAAAAGAAGGTTATACTTACGAGGGCTTGTTGTGTTTTCAGCACACAAGAATGAGCTGCAAAGTAGTCATTCAGTAACATTTTACATAAAGCTTTTCATTAATGGTTTCAATGGCTGCTTATGAGCATCTTTAAACTCTGTAGGGGTCTTCTTAAATAGATTTCACAGTCATATAGTTATTATAGCATAATATCAAATTGGGGTTCCCTTAAATGCCTTTTGAGTGTAATTTATACAATTTTATTCAATTTATACTATTTTATAGTGTTGCTCCCAGACTTATCCTTGAGTTTGTCTCATACAGTTAGTTATCTTCTCCATAAAATAACCCCTGTTTTGATGCTTTTTTAATGTATGTATCCTATCACTTTGATATATTTGACAGTAATAATACAAATTTAACCCACTTCATGACAAATTAAGGAAGTTAGAAGACCAAGCCAGGAACATTTGAGCTTTATTTGAAATGTTTTTGTGGAGTTCAGCAGTAGCATTGATGCTGTCATGTTTTTCTCCCCTCCCACACAAATCCTGATAGATATTACAGCTGAGCAACTGGGTGATGACCTGAACTAACATCTGTTCACCAGCTGTGGAAAAACATTCTGTCATTTTATTCCACTCTTTGCTCTTAACTGCAGTTCAGATCACAAAGTCTTTCTTATTGCCTTTTTTTGAATAAACTACTGTGCAAGAAAAACAAGCTTCTGCTGACAAGTGTAGCAACAAAACAATAAATTGTGTTCTGGTTCTTTGAAGGAATATTAAATCTAATCTGTTGTGGTTGTTTTGAATGTTTTAAAGCTGCTGATGTAACCGTCTGGATGAAGGTCAATAATGTGTTAAAGTTTCCACTGTTTTTTTTTCCACTTTCTCTTTCAGGAATAAGCAACATTAATCATTTTAGCTTTCTGGCTGGTTTTCTCTGCACTTTTTAACAATTTTCATCAAGCTGCAGTTAAACTATCTGTTTATTAGTTCAGGACATGCCATTAAAACACAAACATGAATAAATTCTCTGTAATTATTAGTTATTAGCACAGTCTAAATCACTTAGTTTCAATTCATAGCCCAGCAAACATGCCCGTTTGGGCCCACCATGGTCTTTAGTGGGCTGTGTCTGGGGTAGTGTGGGCAGGGCAAACCCACATTTACCCCAGAGTTAAGACACAAGGATCTTGTGCACTAGGGATGTGAATCTCCACCACTGAGGCTGATTCAATACGTATCTCGATACGCTACCAGCGATACGCTACATTAACGATACGGTGAAACCCTCTGACGATACGATTCATCCCTGCTGACGATTCTTTAATGATTTGAAAACGATTTTCGATTCGATACATTTCATGATGCGATTTTAAACGATTCAACACATTAAAAAGATTTTCCAGCCCACATCTGATTTTTAAATATCAAAATGATTTTCCCTCTCTTCTGTGAAGGATGTATTTGATCCTCTATTGTTTTTGATTAATCAATAAATTCAACATTAAAAGACAATTCACTTCATCAGTGATATTTACATATTATACATATTTTTATTGCTTCAATACTTGAAATAAGGGGGTTGAAACTAGATTTAGACAGAAAATAAACCAACAGAATCAGAAAATTATTAGAGTTCATCATATAATTATTATAAATTATTATGAAACACAGTCAAAATTTGAAAACACTTCTAAATATTGTAATGATCCATATGTGGCAATATTAAAAGCTGTTGTAGCCTAATGTTACTGTTCCTTTAAGAGAATAGTCCAAGCTGAGATGTGAGTTCATCTCAGCTGTTTATTGGACTTCTCTGAACTAAAATGTCATTCTGTCTGTTGTTTAGTTCTGCACAAATGTTACAATAATAAGGAATTATCTTAAATTACCTCACACAAAGCTTTAGTTGTGTAAATCAAAAAGAATGCTCGGAAGAATACGCTGCTGCAGAAACCGGTCACACGGACTTTAGAAAGTTTTATTTTGACAAGACAGGAAGCACGTACGTCAGTTAATATTGTCCCATGATGGTTTTTCTAACTGCGGCGGCGCACCACCTGGCCTCCGCTAAAAGAGAAGGACGGTGCGTTCCATGCGCCTCAAAAAACGAGGACATAGCAGGAAAACAATGAAGTAATTGATGTAACCATAGTTTTAACCGATGAGAGGCATGTACGGGAAGATACATTGCGGTACAGCCGTCAGTTATAACCGATGCGCACTGAAGCTATCGGTGCAGTCGCATCGCTAACGTCATGAACGAACCACTGGTTCATATCAGTGAATCTCTCCATCCCTATTGTGCATGGTTGCATGAATGGGGCCCATATATGTTTTCCCACGTGGGCCCCTTTTAGATTTAGGTAAGGGCAACCCACAGATGAATCTGCCCAAATCAATCCCATGCTTAGCCCTTGTGGGGTGCCCTGGACCAGGCCAATGGATATTTGAGCTTGTGCATTAACTTTATTATTTCTGTGGGCACCCCACATTGGGATCTGGCTGAAAACTACCCAACGGTGACGCCTTGAGTGCCAGCACACTTGGGGAATCCCAGGGTCAGTCCAGTTCAATCTCTTGGTGTGATATCTGTGGGCACCCCACAGTGGGAAATGGTGGGAAGCCCACATGTGCAGGACAGGGTACTGCCGTGAAATGTGGGGCACATGAGGGCCCCACAGCAGTGGGCCACAGTGGGGCCACGTAGGGCAGCCCACATATGTGGGCCAAGCCCTGTTGGACCCCTACATGGCCCCAAATGATGGGACCCATACATGCCCTACATTTCACGACAGCTGTGGGTCCCACAGTGGGCAACCCTTTGTGGGCCCAATTTTTGCCCAGAGAGAGCCCACATGGGGGCCCAAACAGGCATGTTTGCTGGGATGTAGCTGACACTTGGTTTGTAGTGGTAAAGCTAATTGCAAAGTGCACTGTGAAACATACTTGTTCAATAGTAAATAGCTAATCAATCAATCAATCACATGACAGCAACAGTAGGTCTCTATATGCGCTGAAGTTCATAACGAGCATCAGCATAAAGAGGACAAGAGATTTGAGTCAACGTGTCATGGTTGTTGGTACCAGATGGGCTTGTTTGAGTATTTCCAAAACTGTTGATCTACTGGGTTTTTCCCAACAACCATCTCCAGGGTTTACAAATGATCAGAAAAAGAGAAAATACCCAGTGAACTAGCAGTTGTGTGGATAAAAGCATCTTGTTGATGTCAGAGGTCAGAGTAGAATGGTCAGACTGGTTCTATGATAGAAAGACAGCAGTAGCTCAAAGGACCACTGCTTCCAGCAGCTCTGAACTATGTTGATCCTTATTGCTGATTAACTCCAGCAGCCGAAGACCACACCAGTAAGTTAAGAACAGGAAACTGAGACCACAATTCACACAGGACCACCAGAACTGGATCATAAGAGACTGGGAAAACCTTTCCTGGTCTGATGAGTCTGGTTTTCAGCTGCAACATTCAGATGGTCGGGTCAGAATTTGGTGTTACCAACATTAAAGCATGGATCCATCCTGCCTTGCATCAATGCTTCAGGCTGCTGGTGGTGTAATGGTGGTGGAGGCGATGTTCTTGTACCACTTTGGACCCCGTAGTACCACCTGAGGCTGGTTTAAACACCTAAGAATTGTTGATGACCATGTCCATCCCTCCATGACCACATGGACCCATCTTCTTATGGCTACTTCCAGCAGTATCATGCACCACAAAGCTCAGATCATCTCTAACTGGTTTCTAGAACATGACCATGAGTTCACTGGACTCAAACGACCTCCACAGTCACCAGATCTCAGTCCACTCCAGAACCTTTAGGATGTTGTGGAACTTGAGGTTTAAATATTGGATGGAGCTGTGTGATGCTGTCGTGTAAATATGGACCAAAATCTCTGAGGAACATTTCCAAAATCTTGTTGAATTTGTGATATAAAGAATTAGAGCTGATGTGTAGGAAAAAAAGGGGTCCCCCACACTCATAGCAAGGTTTACATTGTAAAATAGCTAGTGAGTGTATATTGAGCCTTATACTCTAAATGACATTTGACTTTGAGTGTTTTTTGAGAATATTTACAATCCAAAGAAAATCAAATCCTAACTTTTTCTACAGCAAAGCTAAGGTACGCCATGATGACACGTCTCCTACTACCTCATCTTTCAGTGTTGGCATCAAGGTTTACTTGCTTTGAAGTTTGATTCAACCATATTTATGTGAAGAAATGCTCTCATGTCTTTTTTTATGTGATCTTTTAGACCTTTGGTGGTCATCCCAGGAACCTGCAGCCACACTCCGACTTGATCTATTTTTAATTGGTGGTTTTAATTGAAGAAAATAAATCACTTTAAAATGAAATGTTTGCATTTATGACAACATCCGATGTGAACTCAGCCTAATTTCCAAATCAGAATCCTTCAGATGCACTTTTGTTTGCTTCATAGATGTTTATAAAGGTAAATCACTGGATAATAACTCTTTTGAAAGAGAGAAACAAAAAAGAGATGCAGTAGTGGAATGCAGTCCTTGAGCTATTACAGCCCATTAAATTGTTCATCTTCTGCAATATTTGTTGAGGTACATATTTTTATGTGCTTTCACTTAGATTTTCTGAGCTTTTCTGGGCAGCCTGCCTGCTTGGTGACTCACCTAATGATTCCAGTGTGGGCTGCAAGGAGAAAAAAGCCACTCAAGATTGTCCAAGTCTACTAGTAAAAGGCATTTTTGATTGAAGTGCATTACCGCTCTCAAGACTTCAGGCAGGAACAAGTGTTGCTGTATGCCGTATCTCGCCATGATGGGCTTAAAAATTCTTCAGAGGTATCATGAAGTCAACAATGGCGAAAATGAAAGGAGAGCGGTTTCAAAATGGAACGGATTCCAAAAGACAGCATGCAGAGGATGAGCTATTAGCTGAAACAGGTGTCTTTTCAACTGAAATCACAGCAGATGAGTCGTTGCTTTATGCGCCACAAGCTGGACAGAAACGGTGACAGTGAAAGTGTGATTTTGGAGCTGAATCATCAGCTGTTTTAACTGATCAAATTCAGAGCTGAAATTCTTTCATCTGTGTAAAAGTCTTGAGTCAGTAATCTTTAAATCAACTTTATTGAGTTAAAATGGGTGATGGGTGGAACACATCCCCACAAGGAAAGCTAGGTGTTTGATTTTGCACAATCCATTGATGCTGAAAAACATCAATCATCTCTTGCCAGTTTCCACACAATATATCTGATCACAGCTAAAGCCCCCATTGGTGGGCTCACGTTTCTGTCACCAGACAGGGCCCTGACATACATATCTACTGGGAATTACTGCTCAGGAAGCACCAAAAAGGAAGACAGGAATCTTCCAACCCACATAAATTTTGCTCTACCAGACAAAGAGGACCATTTTATATGTCAGAGTGATTGTCAAGTGGAGATTAATGGAAGCTAGTGGGTGGCAGAGGCTTCATAATATCCAATTCTGTCTTACAGCTGTCTTGTGCAAGCTGTCATCTACAATGATGGCATGTTTATCATAAAAGGATGTGTATAAATTAGTCTTGGGGAAAAACGTGTCCTAAAATAAAAATAACCCAGGGGTAAACACAAAAGAATCCAAATACCGTGCTCAAGGTGTCCAGCGGGTCCGTGTAACAATTATTCATGAATCAGATATTTCTTGTCTACAGCAAAACGGAGCTAACGGTACCCAGAGAGTTCAATCTTTACAAGTCAAAATATTAAAATCAGCACCTAATTTCCTTAGAAGTGCTGTTATCATTGTGATTCATGTTTTCTGTGGTTCTGTTTTCCTTGAAAGTGTCACCAAAGTGTCCCCAGAGATGTATGGATAACTAGGAGGGATGAGGGACCTGCGTGTTGTTAATGACTGATGGATAGCCCTTGGAAAAAGGACACCGCATTTACATGATGAACGCGTCAGGAGAATGATTGAGTATGACACGCAAGGCCCCTCGCTGCTAGAGGCAGCGAGAGCAACATTTATAACGACTTGTCGTGCAGCCTTCATTTGCAACACATGGTTCCTCCTGCTTTTCATATTGCTCAATGTGGCCCTCAGAATAATCAGAGGTGGTGCTAGACTGCTTAGTATGGCTCTCTGAACACTGAGCAATGTCTCCATGGATTCATTCCTGCAGGACGGTGGTGTGTCAAACTAAAATGTTGCACATATGCAAACAAATAACAGATCGACACTGGTGCACAAGTCGTATGACTTGGTGTGATGTGATAATTTTGCTCTCACTTCATAAACAGCATGAGGTGTGTTGTGTTTCCCCTTTAGATCGCGGTTACTGTGACTGTGGGACATGTGAGTGTGATGACGGCTGGTCTGGAGGGACGTGCCAGTTTCAGGAGGAGTGCAGATTGTCGGGAAAGAAGAGCAAGCAGCTCTGCAAAAACCAACAAGGGGTGGTCTGCTCCAACAGAGGTGAGCAGCTGCACTCCAACGTAAAGTACAATGGTTCTTCACGACTGAATAAAGGAAAACTTGACAACCATTAAGGATTATATACAGCAGAAAAAAGTATTTTATGTTCATACGTTTATAAAGAAATAATATGAACACATCAGCTATAAAATGCATTTTCTCGAGTTTTTTAAAGGCACACTTGAAGTTTTGGCTTGCTTTTAGCACCCCCTAATGTCCGTTTAGCAGAACTAAAAGTGAAACTTATCTCCTCGCTGTGCGTTCTTCTTTTTAACACCTTAATCTAACTGCTGAAATGTCTCCTCAGCCTTCATTAGTGTCTACAGGAGCGGTTCATCACTAAATCAAACAAATCAGCTGTGTTCATGATCTAAAACATGCTGGAAGTAGACTGCAGCGCCAGGTATGTCAGCTTCAAGTTAAACAGAGACCGGACCGGCACTCTGAAGTTGCAAGTGTGAAATTCTGGCCACAGAGGGCGGTGGAGGTCTGACTGACATTTCATTAACCTTGTAAAGGGTTAGGGTTTTCTAGAAGAAAATAAAACATTTAGGTGCAAAAAAGATTCTGAAACAAATTTCTTTGTTCTTAGTTCATGCATTTAAAAAAATCAAAATATAAAATGTGCATTTTGAGAAAGTATTTTCTTCAGGCACATTTTCTTGTTTACCAATATCTTGTGTTCAAAAAAACTGATCATAAAACCACATTAAAAGAAGTAAAAATTAAAAGATGACCAAATTATAAAAGCAAGAAAAGGTAAATTTGTAACACGCTCTGATACTCCAGGTGCATGCAAAACCTTAAAACCAAACAAAAGAAGATTTAAATCAATTGGAGAAGCTGAAACGATGTTATTTGTCTCTTTTTCTGGTGCTAGTTTGAAACCTGGCTGCAGAATTTAGTACCAGCTGCAGACAAGATAAAAGAAATGGACTGATGCACAAAAAAAGAGGGTGGCTATAACATTGACATGATTTAAGGAAATATAGAATTTGATCTCATTCCTTAGTTTGCATCTTCAAAAATGCTAAAAACAACAGATTTTACATGCCTCAAATGTTATTTTTTCACTATCAAAGTGACTTTCAAACAATTATAGCAGAGATTTTGGCCATGTGACATAGAAACTAGTTTCTTAGGACATAACTAATAAAACAGTTTGTCTATTTTTAAGTGTTTCTGTGTAAAATCATAAATAGCCACTAAGTTACCCATAGCTGGCTTCTGTTTTCAGAAATAATGCCTACTTCTGCTCCAGCTTTCTACCTTTCAGTTCAAGCAACAGTTATCTGATAAACTTTTACACTCTCATCAATTTCATATTACAGTTTTTTCATCCTTTTTATGAAATTGCTCAAGGATTGGAACCCTGGATGCACCTAAACATGTATTTTGTTTCACTGCTGGTGATGTTGACAACGTTATAAAGGGTTTATAATATAATGTTGCACGAACAGCAATGACAATTTGGAGACTGTTTTAAGATGGTCGGAATACATGGTGGTCCTGTGAGCACTCTAACAGTTAGCTCATCAGTCCTGCAGAACATGAACTCTACTTTTCCAAACAGAGGCTGATCAGGGATCTGTCTACAGTGGGAAAGAGGTATTTGTGTTTTTCCATGAAAATACACTTAAAAATTACTTCAAATATTTCCATTTTTTTGTTTCTGCTATTGATATATTTTAGGTCATTTTTTCTGAGTCGGAGGGATATCAGGAAATGAAACGACCACCTATGTCCAAAGAAAAAAAACACCTGAGACTTTTATACATGATATTAGCTTTCATTTTAACCCTTTATAGGGCAATCATTGAAGTAGTTTAAAATTTTAAATTTCAACCCCAGGGTGTTATTGTGGTTTATAACAAAAGTATTTTTCAGTTTTTACAATTTTCAAAAATATTTATTTTCATGGAGGAAATCAGAGAAAACGAAGTGCTCAAATATGGACGCTGGCCCTGTTCTGGTAAAAGAAATCCCAAAATAAAAATCATTAACAAATTAAATAAACATTATTTTTTAATAATTTAGATAATTATAAGACACTTTAGAATAATCTAGCTAATTTTAGAACATTATATCACTGTAGAATAATACTGAATATATCACAATTATCAAAAAATACAGTAAACGTTTATAAAAACAGATTACTGTAGAATATTTTTGGAAATTATAAAGCATTAAATGCCATTTCTGATCAAATATAGATTATTAGAATATTTTAGAATATTATTTATTTGAGGATCTGCCTCAGTGTCATCTTCCTCCTCTTCATCATCATCACTGATGGTGAGAATCGCTGGCACAATAACTGTCCCCCTCTGTTTTTTATAGAAATCTTAGTTTTAAACTAAAAAATATATTCAATATTATAATTATTATTATTACTGTAACCATGATCATGAAGATTATGTCTAAAAAACAACAGATTTTACCTAAAAATAAACATAATTTCTTTTACTTGTTCAGGGCGTATGATCAAATATGGCAGCTTTGATTTTCATGCTCTGATTTCACCAACTTCATTGAGTTTAACATTTATAACACATATATCCTTATTTAGCACCACTAGTCAACCTTGTGATGTGAGAGTTTCATAAACCTAGCATTGTTGGTTTTAGAGATCCAACCGTAAACACAAGAGGAGACGAGCTCCAGGAAGGCAGTTTTCTGGTTTTTCAGAAACACCAATATTTGGCGCGTCGTAGCCCCGCCCTGATTGGTCGAACGGCGCCATGGCGTGAACTGTGACTAGTTTGATCTCTGATGATTGGTTGGGTGAAATCTCGTAATTCTAAGAGTCTGTAAAAAGGCACACCGACATCATTTATGATGTGAGTGGAAGTGTCTAAATATAGACGCTTGCCCTATAAAGGGTTAATACCTTCTTATGTGATTTCCAGTGTCCATAATCATGTTTACGTGTCACACTAAAGATGCTTAACAAGAGGTCAAGTTCAGGTCAAGGCTGTCTTTTCCACACGGTCACCTGGGTTTAACCTCGCCGCCTGCCTCCAGCGCCTCCAGCAAAATAAGGGATGAATATCTTCTAATGGATGTGTGCACATTGGTGTGTGTGTGTGTGTGTGTGTGTGTGTGTGTGTGTGTGTGTGTGAGAGAGAGAGAAAGCATGGACTGTGCCATGCCAAGTCTGTTTGAATATGTAGAAATGCAAATGTATGCACAGCGTGTGGCTGTTTAGCCTTCTGCTTCTTTAACACTTAATCCAAAATCCAAACCCCCCACCCCCCCTCCATGTTAAGTTGTCAAACACCAGCTTAGACCTGTTGGCACATGATGCTCAAGCGGTACATTCAAGTGCACAGATGTAAACCAGCTGGGTTCTTGGTCCTACTGTGTGCTGCGTTAAAACATCATGCAGTCACATTCTCCCATTGCTACTATTTAACATACCTGACCCAACTCCCATGACAGATTCATTTTAATTTCAAAGGAACCTGCAGCTGTGGAAGCTGCATGTGTGACAACGACGATGGCAAGAGTTTGGTGACGGGGCGCTTCTGTGAGTGTGATGACAGCGAGTGTCTGGACGAGGACACAGGAGAGGTTTGTGGAGGTACATCAGACCCACATTTACTTAAAAACATGGACATCACACTCAGACAGATAAATAATATGTAATAATAAAAATAGTATGTTGCATTAAATAACCAAAAATAAGCACAATCCTAACATACAATAATAATAGATTTGTCAAATCTGATCATCCGTCTCTCTGTGGAGGACTTGTGAGTTGTTGCATGTGCTTCCAGGCCATGGCCAGTGTTACTGTGGAAACTGTTACTGTGCTGCTGGTTGGCATGGAGACAAATGTGAGTTCCAGTGTGACATCAGCCCATGGGAAAGCAAGCGAAGATGCACATCCCCAGATGGCAAAATCTGCAGCAACAGAGGTTTGTTGAGTCACTTTAATGTCACCATTAAATCCATGAGGTCTTTTTTTTTTTAATATTTATTTCATTTAAATATAGAAAAAAAGAGAGAAAACACAACATCTGAGTTTTAAATAATATTTAATTATAATTATATTTCACAAATAACTGTTCCAGAAACCAAATGTACTATTTAAAAACACTTTTTTCTATTAGTATAATGTGGTGTGTGTGTGTGTGTGTGTGTGTGTGTGTGTGTGTGTGTGTGTGTGTGTGTGTGTGCGTGTGTGTGTGTGTGTGTGTGTGTGTGTGTGTGTGTGTGTGTGTATGTCTATATTCATTGCAAACTCAATGGGGCTGTGGAAAAATAACCTTGAGGCCAACTGCACAAGTGTACATTAAATGTGGCATACACCAAGGAGACGCCCTGTCCCCACTGCTGTTCTGCATAGATCTGAATCCCCTAAGTCAGGGGTTCCCAAAATGTTTTCTTTGAGGACCCCCTTTCTCGTGTCCAAGATAAGCCAGGACCCAAAACCCAACTCCTACATGCATAAACACATTAAATGTGATGATTTTCAAACTTTCTACAGACATACTGAGTTATAACTTTTATATGGAGTTCTGATTATACTGTAGGGGGTGTTATTGGGATTTTATAAATGAAATTTTTACAAATAAAATCTTGCTAACCTCACAACCTCAGCAAAGACAACATTTTGGGGACCCCCTGCAATCTTGTGGGGACCCCCTTGGGGGTCCCGACCCCCAATTTGGGAACCTCTGCCCTAAGTAATCAACAAGACTGGCTATAGATACCGACTCAAGAATGGAACCACAATCAGCCACCTCCTCTACTGATCCACACCACCAGGATCTACAGTACTGATATCAGAATGTCATTCGGACTTGAGAAGTGTGGTCAGATGGTGACAAAGAAAGGGAAGGTAGTCCACACAGAAGGGGTCTCACTCCCAGAAGGAACAATAACAGACATTGAGGACAGTTACAAGTACCACAAGCAAATGGCAACCTCGATGAAGCTGCAAGGAGAGGAGCCACAGGCAAATACCTACAAAGAGTTAGGCAAGTCCTAAGAAGTCAGCTCAATGGAAAGAACAAGAGCCAGGCAGGAATAATAAGCTGGCCAAAGGAAGAAATACAGACGACAGATGTTAAGACATGGAAGCTCCTAACCATGCATGGAGGGTTCCATCCCAAATCCAGCACCCTGAGACTGTACACTAGCCGTACGGAAGGAGGCCGAGGACTAGAGAGTGTGAGAGCCACTGTCCAGGATGAAACAGCCAAGATCCGTACATCAAGGATAAGGCCCCAACAGATGACGTGCTCAGTGAATGTCTCAGACAATGGTGAACAGAAGAGGAGGTGCTGGAAATACCATCATGGAAGCACAAACCCCTACATGGGATGTACCACTGACAGATAACTGAAGTGGCTGATATCAAGAAATCCTACCAATGGCTAGAACAGGGGTCTCCAACTCCAGTCCTCGAGAGCTACCATCCTGCACATGTTGGCTGTTTCTTTGCTCCTAGACCCCTGGTTGAAATGAATGAGTAATTAACAGGCCTGTGCAGAGGTAAGGTGAGGATTAAATTACTAGCAGGAAACACAGAAAACTAGGAGGATGGTCGCTCTCGAGGACTGGAGTTGGAGACCCCTGGGCTAGAAAGAGCTGGTCTGAAGGACAGCACAGAGGCACTCATCATGGCTGCACAGGAACAGACCCTGAACACCAGAGCAACAGATGCCAAGATACCACACCAGACAAGACCCAAGGTGTAGGCTATGCAAAGAGGCCCCTGACACAATCCACCACATAACTGCAGGGTGTAAGATGCTGGCAGGGAAAGCATACATGGAACACCACAACCAAGTGGCTGGCATAGTGTACAGGAACGTCTGTGCAGACTGGAAGCCTCAGGGTCAAAGTGGGAAACACCCCCTAAGATGGTAGAGAACGAGTGAGCCAAGATCCTGTGGGACTTTCAGATCCAGACTGACAAAATGGTGATGGTGAACCAACCAGACATTGTGGTGGTGGACAAACAACAGAGGACAGCCGTTGTGGTTGACGTGGCAACACCAAGTGATGCCAACATCAGGAAAAAGGAACACGAGAAACTAGAGAAGTACCAGGGCCTCAAAGAAGAACTTGAGAAAGCCTGGAGAGTGAAGACATCGGTGGTGCCCGTGGTCATCGCGGCACTCAGGGCAGTGACCCCCAAACTGGAGGAGTGGCTAAAGCAGATCCCAGGAACAACATCAGACATCTCAGTCCAGAAAAGAGCAGTTCTAGGAACAGCTAAGATACTGAAGAACCCTCAAGCTCCCAGGCCTCTGGTAGAGGACCCGAGCTTGGAAGGATGAGAACACCCGCGGAGGTTTAGATGGGAAGTTTTTGTATACACAGTAAATATATCTCAGGCAATTTTTTTTTGCAGTTTATTGATATGCATTATTAAAGTAATATATACTGAAAGCTGATTAGCTTTTAGCTCTTATTAAAAAAAACACAGTAATAATTGACTGATAAATGAGCCACTAAGAATCTGGAAACTTTGTTGGATCATTTAATTTCCTGTTTGGACCATAAGTGGACTTGTCCTGTCAACAAGACTCTCTTCCCCATTATCAGCTTTCTTTTATTTGGTCAAACATAAAAAAAAATCTGTTTATAGTTACATTTCAGGATTGTTTATAACTATTTTATTTATTTTAAAAGTTCTTAACACCAGACATTTGATTTTTAACATCCAGTGTGTAGGCTACTAAGCAGCTCTAACAGACAAACTTAAAATTATTTAGACATTTTTACAAAAGAAACTACAGAATTACAAACATTCACCTATGGGAGGAAAAAAGACAAATGACATCAGTTTTATTGCAATCTTGAGTATAATGTGGAGCTCAGGGCAAATGCAATAATAGGTCAGTATGAATAATAAAGAAACCCAAAGTCAACGAATGTTCACTCGTTTTAGTACAACAGATAAAAGAGTCAACCCCAGAATGTACTGTGAGGCATCAGCGTTAGGCAGACAGGTAGTGAGAAATATCTCTCTTAGCTCAACTGATCCTGAGGGATTTCTGTGAATTCCTCCAAAATTAATTACAGCGGCCGGCTAAGTGCTGAGGTGAAATGCTGGGCTTCATGGGAGTCCCGCTGCACAGCTGAGATTTCTGGATAGATGCACAGCTGTCACACTGTAACAAATTTAACTGGAGCGTTTGTGATATAGCAGCCTGTGGCACGAGGGAACCTTCTTCAAGACAGCTGGAGTTTTTGACATGTTTTTTTCAAGCTTGTCCTTTTGCTTAACTTCTTCACGATGATTCTTCATGGAGTACACTTAATATTTAATTAGATTTTTTTGTTGAGAAATGACAACATTTGTAGCTTTAATTAATCAGTAATGTGTTTAAACTTTATTTCTTTAATAAAACAAAACTATAGCAACAAAAAACATAACAATCTACAATAAAGATAACGTTAATAGTTTGTTATATGTTGTTGTAATTTTATTTCTTTATTATTATTATTATTATTATTATTATTATTATTATTATTATTTTGAAAATGTTGGGCACATACATGTTGTTCCATTGTGGTTTTAAAAGGCACAAATTATGCAAAACTCACCTTTTGCATCCTTTTGTGCTGCCAAGGGGGTCTCTACTGCCTCTGTAAACACCCCAAATTTGGAAAAATAGCATCAATCCATTCTCTGTCACTGTTTGGTTTCAGGAATTTTGTGCCTAAAACAATCTGTTTCAAAAAAATCATCATTTGTGATATCACAAATGGGGAACTTAGACTAGAACCACCTCTTACATGGAAGAGAGAGCTGCTGCTGGAAGGGGAGTGGCTCTACACCAAGCTCCACCTCGGTATTGACCATTTGCATGTGTCGTCTCAACGCTCATGGGACCGCCCCCTTTGCCATGATGGTTGGCAAAAAGACTGTTTACACACGCTGAAACTGCGGTGAAGCTAGTCAAAACAAGCCAGTTTGTAGCCTTTTGTTGCTTTTATTTAGTTGATTTTACAGTAAAATGATAATAGTTGCTGCACGGTTGGCTGCACTAACAGACAAGGATGTAAACTCAACTCGTTTTTTTTAAATAACTTTGATGGAGACTGAGGACGGAGAGGAACCGTAGCAATCAATAAAATGAACAAGCGGCCCTCAAAGTATTTTGGATTTGCAGTGAACATGTTTCACCAGGTAAGATTAGCGTTTATATAGTTCTTGGGGAAGACAAGGACTGGGATAAATGTGATGTGTTTATACTTATTGATCATCCTAATGGATGGATGGATATTTCACCATGTAAAGCATGCAATACCGTCCACTGTAGTGAAATGCGAGATAATTATTTACAATAATATTCTTTCAGTGTAGGATTAGGTGTTAAAATTGTGGTATTTATTTAGTATGATGAGCGTAATCATTATGAGATATCTTGTCTCATCCCGTGTGAGAGTAGCATCTGAACCCGGTGACCCCACCAGCAACAAAAACTGGTACGGATCTGGACTTTTTTAGTTTTTTTCTTAATCAGCTTGAGTGTAAAGTGAAACGCTGTTTATCACATAATGTTATAAATCCAGCGAGGTGAATTCTGGCAAACTCGGCAACTTGTTTACATCAGTGAACAGCAGCAGGGAGAACGTAAGCTAGCATTCATAAGCTAGCTAACACGTAACTTTAGTAAATACTGCTCTCTATGAGCCCCAACTAGTTGCGCTAAATCTTCCCACAAGTGGACTGGGCTTGAACTAGTTGAAGCCAGGCTAAACATCGCAAAAAACAACAACGACAACAACAAAAAACAATTTCAGGCGCTACTTTCCCCTTTATTTAGTACTCGTGTCGCTGACTGTTTACATGCTTTTGCCAACCAATGTGGCGGACCCGCGTGATTAGGTGCAAATGGTCAATTGGAGCTTCTCAGCTTATAGCAGCCTGAGCGGGGGATGGGTGGGCGTGGCCAGCTCCAGCTTGTTTTCTTAAAGTGACAGAGCACTGAAACAGCTCATTCTGGAAGGTACTGAAAATTTCAAGAATAAAACTGCTGAGATTGCTGTGAGAGGGATTTAGCGCAAACAACTTCATGAACATGAAGTCAATATGTCCCTTTTAAGATGTTTGAGGACATTATCAAAGCAGAGAAAGTCCATGAATCAGAACTCCAGAACAAACGGATGACAGAAAGAAAGCAGATGATGTGACGCTGTAATCAAGAATCAAGGGAAACTTGGCAGAAGTCTGGCAGCTAATGAGAAAGCAACATGAGACACTACCAACAAACAAAACAAACACCTGATGAATATAAATAGCAGGAGTGAAACTATTTCCTGTAAATTGATTTAGCAAAATGCTAAAGTTCTTCCACCTTGAATCAGGCTGTCGCTCTTATTTTTATGTAGCCTTTTTTAATCGAACCTCAAAATGCTGCAAAAATACTACCAAAAGAAGTCTGATGGGTGCATATTAGAGGGTAGGGTTTATATTTGAGTTTAAATGTGGAGGCAGAGTGGGTTTTATTGTCAGAGATAGTGAATTTCATCTCATCAGTCACCTTCATCTTCTGCTGACACTTTGGGATAAATGAGAGAATCATCTGACAGGCAGCTCCCAGCAGATAATTCTCTTTTATCCCTTCAAAGAGTCACCCACCCTCTGTTTGGTTGGCTTAGCCACTTTTCCCTGTAGACGTATCAGCCCCATACTGCCAAAAGTCAAAAACACTGCTCCATGTTTCTTCATCAAAACAACTTTATGATTAAAATTGCATGAAGAATGGTTGACAGCTACTGGGGGAAACTAGAGTTTTTTACCAAAACATCAATCCTTTTTTGTATTTGTATCAAATGTGCCATGTTAGCACAATATGTGTGTACACTGTCTAATGCAGGTGTTTGGATTGACTCTGCTGAAGCTCAGTAGTGACATTTGTGGCAGAAAGAAAACATATAAGTCTATTAATCCAGAACTCTGGGGTTATATAATGTGGCGAATGCACAGCCATGGGCCAGACATGTGTCAGCCAGAGCCCACAAGGCTTGCCAGCTGGCCCGCTCCCCTGGGGGTTCCCTGTGCTCTGTCTCCCCCTGATAAGAGAAAATGGGATTTCCACTGGCTGCTGCTCAGCTGATGCCGGCTCCAAGATGTGAGACAAATGGAAAGACGGGAAAAAGAAATTAGAAAGGAGGGAAAATGGAAGCAGAGGAAGAAAGTGTTTACCACCAAGGTCTTTTGGTTAATATAGAAATTATTGTTGCTCCACTTTGCTGGTTTAGAGAGAAAACAGGTGATTTGTTGAGATTCTTCAACAGGTTTTACACAAACAACGCAAAAGAGTAAGCTAGTGTAATGGTGTTGACAGTGTTTGATCCTCTGGTTTTCTTTGCTTTGGCCTCTAGGGACCTGCGTTTGTGGGGAGTGTACCTGCTATGATGTTGACCCTTCTGGAGACTGGGGGGACATCCATGGAGACACCTGTGAGTGTGATGAGAGGAACTGTCATGCAACGTACGACAGATACACAGATGACTTCTGCTCAGGTCAGAATGCTGTTTTACAGGTTTAATACAACAACTGTAACCCATCTTAACGGCTAATATTAATATTTTTGGTGTTTATTTGGTGAATTTATGAAAAAAAGCATGATGGTGATTTTTAAATTCTAATCATTTCCATTGTTCCCAGTCACACCAGCTCTTTTGATCAGTCCAAGTATCCACCCTGCGTTTCACATCTTGTGTTATCATCTTTTCTGTCTCATTATTTCATGTCTGATTGCGTCTGGTCTTCCTCCAACTCTTCCTCCTCACAGGTCATGGGCAGTGTAATTGTGGAAGGTGTGACTGCCAGGAAGGCTGGACAGGGAAGAAGTGTGATCATCCTATGAGTTGTTCGCAGTCACTGGAGAGCAGTCTGAAGAAATGCAGAGGAGCGTCTAATTTGCCCTGCTATGGACGAGGTAAGGCTGTTGCCAAGGTTACCGTGCTCCTGCCTCTTAGCGTAAAACAAGCACTTTCCAATGTTTCACGTCTCTTTTTACATTCTTAAGAAGACATTAATTATGTTTGCGAGTTTAGCCACAGAACATTAAAAGCTTGTGCTAGAGCAGTCTAATGAGTGACTTATTAATTTGTCTGTTTTGTGCATGGTCATTTGCACTTATGGTGATTTCTGTTGGCATGTGGGAAAGATGCTGACTCCTTTATACTAATTGATTATAAACATTTCAGCTGGTGCTTCTAGGTTGCATTAAAACAATTTCTTGGCACTTTTTAACAGCCTTGTGTCTGCTGTTAATGTGCTGTTCTTTATTCTAGGCTGGGATCTGAGGTTTATATGATATTTTACTGTTTGTATGATACCGAATTGATGAGGCGTGTGTCAATTCTTGGAGGGGAAATTGAGCGGGAGATATGATGGCCCGGTCCTCTCCTCTGTTGTGTTTGCAAACAAAGTCAGCCTTTGCACAGACTTCAGCAAATAACAACTGCTTTGGCAGTGAGTGATGTCACTGATCAGCACCAGAAAGCGTCCAACATTAAAAGTTTTATTCTGCCAAAGTACGGCAATTGAATCCATTCGGAGGACCGGGAGAGCAGCTGTGTGATGTAAAATGTGGCGTTCAATGACCAGAAGAAGTGTTGTTTTTTATGGTGCTCCGTGAGACAACAAAGCCCCGTGAATTACGTTGTTGTGGGGAATTCTGCTTCATTTTTTGTGTTTGGACCTTAGTAACAACAATTTTAAAGCAGTACGAGCAGCGCTTATTTACTTTTGCTTCCATTCTGCTTCAGAAGCAACTCTTCTAATTTTACTATTGCTGGTTGTTTTGGACGATGTCTGCTGATGTCATTTCCTACTGAGTTACAACCAATCAGCATGAGATAGCCAAAATTTCCACTCAGCTCCCCACCGGGTCACCGACTCTGTTGGTTCCTGAAAATGGCCCGGTAAACGTCCCGTTCAGCCTGCCCGGTGAAGTGAAGACATGCATGCCGTGCATACCCTGAAGTTCCGATAGAAACACGCCCATGGAAGCACATGTTCTGAATGCTCCAAAGAATTAGAAAAGGGATTGACAAAGAAAACAATTTTCTCCTACTCAGCAGTCCAATCCTAGGAGCTTCTCCCAAATGTCAGCCTATCCCTGATGTTTTTTCTCAAAGAAAAGTGGCTTCTTTGCTGCCCTTCTTGACACTACCATCCTCCAGAAGTTTTCTGGGGTTGACAAGAGTATTTTTTACCCCACTGTGTGTGAAGACACACACACACACACACACACACCAGCCTGCTGTCACTAGTGATGCTCTGCTCTTGCAGATGGACTATCCCATTTGATGTCTAATTTTAAAGATAATTGGTCGATTGGGATCATGGCTAAGCCAAAACTAAGGACTTATTTACAAATTAAAGATGTATTTGAAACTGAGTCGTATGTAAAATCAAACTTGACAAGAAATCAAAGATCTTTGATGGCTCAGCTGCGAACTGGTATCCTTCCCTTAGCCATAGCGACTGGCAGGTTTACTCAAACTCCTGAAGAGGACAGACTGTGTATTCTGTGTGATTTAGGAGAGGTTGAAAATGAAATTCAGATATGAGGATTTTAGAAATTTATTATTTGCCTATTTAAATAAGTAATTGTATGGTGTTTTCATATTTTGTTATGTTCTATGTTGTTGTGGATATGGTGTCTTATAAGCCCACTGGGGCTGGACATACAATGGTATGTATGACACAATAATATTAATAAATCTAAAAAATCTCTAGGAGACTGTCCCGGTGCTTGTTGGGCTTTCTTGAACACCATGAAACCTTCTTGATAACTGAAAATATTATTTTCTGGAGTTCCAGTAAATCTTTAAGTAACATGTTAATGGCTGCAATATTGTTACCTGCAAATCCTGTTTTTGTGCCAAACAATGATGACTGCATGTTTCCATGTGGGTAACGATGATTAACAAAGGAAGAGCAATGATTTCAAGGAGGTTCGCTCTCACTTTGAAGCATCCAGCCTGTCATTTTAGCTCAATCAGCATGACAGAGTGATTCCTACCCTTGTCCTTGTAAGGGTTCTCATCCGTATTATTGAGAAGGTCATTGAAATTATGCAGCAGGTCCTCTTGCGGTAGGACAGACACTCAGTGTTAATGAGTTGTTGGTATCAAATTCATCTAATCATTCTTCATAACATACCGGAGCTTATTAGGATTCCCAAAACTTTGTGATCATGGCTGTAGATGCTTGGTTACCTTTACACCTCTTTTCCACCAGATGTCAAAGAGTTGCGAACTGGCCGCGACACGTATTCCGCTGCAATTAGCTGCCGTTATAGTAGACTGGTTCCTTTCCACCGGCAGCAAAGTGAAACATTGTGAATGTATTCCAGAAGCGAAGGGATGCTATCATTACATTTTGAGTCTATTTTTTACGTGCTATGCTTCCAAAACACGTCAAACTCTGCAGTTTAGATCGGGCCAGACAGGAAGTCAAACACAAAATCAGTGTAAAACTTTCAAAAATAAAAGTCACGTGCAGATAAACGTGTCATTTCATGTGAAACCCCCATAGCTGATGTAAACAGAACAGAATATAGACCACAGATCTTTGTCTTTGTCCTTGCTTCTTGTTGTGTGGACTTCTGAAATCACGCGTAGTGTTTCAATTCTCCCATGATTTTGTGGGAGAATTGACACCAGCGGCGTGGAACGCTTTCGCTTCTGTTTTGCATCTGAAACACTCATGGTTGGAAGGAAGCTCGGGGGTAAAACACCGCTATTACGTTACACGCTGATTTCACGTCCGGAGGGTGAAGCTGTTCAGTCAACAGTCTTTCCTTGCAACAGATCAGGTGATTGTGCCCCTCGTGGGCCGCGAGTCACTCAGCTGCCTGTTTGAAAACTCCCAGCAGGCAGTAACGTGCCTTTTATTTAGAAATTGCTCCTGCTTGACCACTCTACCATTTAAAAGTTGATTGGTGGAGAATTACCTCAGCCTCAAAGCCTCGTTTCTGCTCCAACAAACACAAGCAGCTCTCACACCTTTTAGGTAAAGGGATTTACCTTTTACTAATTTATGGGGTAAGTAAAGTCTTGTATTTAATAAAGTCAACGTCTTTATGAACAATTGTCTGTTCTGGTGAGAAAAATATATTTAAAAACTTTGTTTTACCGTAATAAAAGCCATGAAGTCCCCAGCAAGAAGTTAATTATTACATTTCTTTAGTTTCAAATAACCAGTTTTTAGTTTAAAATAGTATAAAAAGAGACTTTCCCATTTTTTTCAGTGAAATCTATGTTTCCCATAGGTAAGGAGCTTTTATCCAAAGATAAACATTCTCAGTGGTCACCTCATTGGCCCTAATCGGTTGTGGCCAAATGTCCTGTAGCTCCCTTCCAAGGCCATGTGCACACATGGCTGGATTTTTCTAAAACTGAGTATCCTCCCCTGCCCATCTAGGAAAAGATCATGGGTCCACACACCCCATTGTTTTCAGCAAAAATGAGTGCATTGTGAAGAACATTCATAGTCATACCAAGCCTGTAGGTGGCAGTAGTTCCCCAAATCTTCTGTGTCTTTGCCAAAAAATCATTCCTTTTTGGACATGAAATAACTAGATAGCAGGCAATGACCTTTGTTAACACTGTCCTTTGCCTGTGGTCTTGTACATAGAGCAGTAATCGAGTTTGCAAAAACAAGAAAGTGTAAATACAGGTCATATGACATCAGAACATTTTTAATGCAGGATTTGACGTAGCGAAACCTAAAACCCCCGTTATTTACGTCTACAAGCAAATGCAGACAAAAGATGAATTCTAAAATCTCCTCTGGTTTGACTTTTTGAAAGAATTGTTTTTTGGTGACGTACATCTTCACTTTTGTGTGGCTGACAGGCCAACCCATAGAAAAATAGCTTCGTTTTGTGGGATTACCGGCTAAGTCATTACTAGGGCCCCGATCTCAGGTTTTTCTCAAGATCAGTGAGTGGCAATCAGTGCACCCCTGTTAAAGCAAATCATTGCTATAGAATAATGTTTTTGGACAAGTGTGTCAAAACAGGTACAAAAGTTTTGCTTTCAAAATTAGAAAAATGAAAGTGTAAAGGAACAATTGTGATTTTGTAGTTCAAACAGCAATGCTAAACATGTTCATTTATATTTGAGAACGTTGCCTCATGTCCAGTTGAAACTGGTGTTGTTTCATGAGTATTCATATTGGTTTTCTCAATAAAAGGAAATTAAAACATTGATGTAATCTGCTTTTGGTTAAGACAAAATCGTTATCGGCAAAAATCGGTAACTGCAAGTCAGGTTTTTGCCGTGATCGGTGATCGGCCAAAAACTGCACTCGGTGCACCCCTAGTTATTACAGGGTCTAAGTGTCTTCTCTTGTTTATTGAACTTTACCTAAAGCAGCAGAGTTATTCAGCATCTTACAGCTTAAAAAAGTCCTCTTTAGTTCAGGAAACAGTAAATTAGCGATTCAAGCTAATACTGCAGCTGGAGGTGGGCGATACCACGAGGAATCAACCTGCTTGGTCTTGCAGCTTCTGAATTTGTCAGGAGTTAACTTGGAGCATTGATTTTATGTTTCATTTGACTGTGGAGGAGGTCAGCAGGGACTCGGCAGCATTTCAGCGGCTTTGCTCTGAATGAAACAACGTTGCTGTCTGTTGTGTGTTATTATAGCAGCTATAGATATCCCTCCACGAGGCTGCAGATTTAATCAGACACCTGAAACCACACGGGGTGAGGCCGCGACCTTGGAGATAACTAGATCACAAAAGTAAACGCCACCACAGGACAACAGTGGAGCACCGGCAATAAGTTCAGACTATAATAAAACCAGTTTGGTGTCTTTTTAATAACTTAACTGTTGTGTGAAACAGACTTTGATTGTGAGAGCCTCAGACCTGCACCATGACGAAGCTGCAGACCCAAAGTGCTAACACACACACACACACACACCAAAGATTAACTTGTGCTGAGAAAGTTAATTAACTTTAATTCCTCCAGCTGTACCTCTAAATTATCTCCAAATGCTGCAACAAAATGGAACTTTAAATTGTTCAATAGAGAAGTTAATGGGATTCATGAATGTTTCCTTTTTAGACTATTCAGGTGGCATTTCCATTACCCCCTCGTTCTTGAATGAGGCTTTTCCTGTACATACCAAACTGTACGATAAGGCAAATAATAAATCTGGTAAATGTGCAGAGGGAATTTAACCTCCTGCCTTTTGCTGACATTATATGTAGGAAAACCGCCTCTGCAAATCATAAATTAGTGATATCTGATGGCCGTTCATCCTAGCCCTCTTCTTATATTCCTACCAAGTGTGTGACAGATTGAGGAGAGGTTAGCAATTATGACCCTACATGCATAAAGAAGTGAGGATTTATAGGAGCAAACATTAGTTTGGATAATCCAAACTTTTTCAGATACATTAATTTATTTCATGGCTACGGTGATGTGAAGAGAGAGAGGAGAGGCACATAGAGTCAGTAGGCAGCACGAGTAAGAGAGTGAGAGTGAGAGAGGGAAAGAGCGAAAGCGAAGGAGACAGACGTTGAAAATCATTTAGGCATGGATGAATGCGGCTGGTAGAGATGGCAGCTTGAGCGGAAAAGCCTTGAAATTTGAAACAGCAGCTTCAGAGCCTTTCTTCCTGAGAGATGGAGACAAGGCCCTTGTGGATAGCACATTCTTTATTCTGTGGTATTTCCTTAAGGAAACACCTGCTTTCAACATCCTTCTTGCTGATTCTTGGGATTCCTCTCTGCTCTCTGCAGAGTGGCCCTTGGTAAACGTAGACAAAGACTGGACTTTGTTAATCAAAGCGTGGACCTTTTAACTGATGCTGGTCTTATTTACTCATTTAAATTGATTTTGGTTCTTTATTTAACACAGTTTGAATCGTCGGAGTTCCATCATTCATGCACACTATCAAGAAGCATGATCACAGTAAAATCATGTCAAGGTTTATCAGTGAAGAAGCTATCGATAGAACAAAAACCTGCTAAATTGTGATGCAATCACATTAATCTCTTCTATAGAGTGCTTACATCTATGATCAAACCCCCACCATTGGTCCTTTGTGTTTTATGTTCCACTATTAAATGTTATTGCATGCCACATATTATTTTTTTCATTGTCAAAGTCAGAGTTATGTTTTCATAATGACACACCTGATGTTTATTACTGATATTTTGTGAGAGGAGAGCTAGCGCTGTGTTGCTTATTTGTTGCGTGACAGCAGGATTTTCTGCAGGTTCATAAAAAAATGAACATTCAAACACACGACAGGAAGTATATTTTTTGTGTGGAATAAGACCGTTTTAACTGTAGCACAGAGGGGTGAGGCAAACATCAGGGGGGCAATTATTTTGTTTCAGCTTCAACATTTCCCCCTTTTATTCCTTTTCTATCATTTTTAGGTCATGGTCATACGGTATGACCATGACCTAAAGCAATAGACAAGACGTGAGTTAGTCATGCACAGCATGTGACTTGTGGCGGCATTCTTCCACCCCCCATACATGCTGTATTTATATATTTATAAACTAAATGTATTTTGTCAGTGATGAGTTATCCACAGTAAAAGACTTTGTACCACTTCATAGAATATGCTAACAGTGTAGAACTCACTTTCCAGGAGGTTAAAATAGTGATTTTCTCTTATTTTCAGAACAATTTGAGCAGATTGAGATGACTCCGAGTTGATTTTTCAGGATCATGGCATGCTGGTATCTCCAGAACACCTTGGACAGATTACCAGTCTATCAGGGCTACAATGATGCACACGCATTTAGTGACCATTTAAAGTAAAGTTGATTTACCAAACTACTCAAAAATACACCAGCAGGATGTTGAAACTGCAACTAATTAGCTGTTAGCAGTGGCTCTGTAGGGCTGTCATGGAGCCCCGAGCAAAAAGACCTGTTGTCCAGTGCAGGCTGGGAAGCGAGCTGCCATTTCTGCATCTGAGCAGGGATGGGTGGGGCTATGTCACAGACAAGATTCTTAGAAGGAGAATCTCCATCCAAGCATCGAGGGGGTGGGGGGTTCAGACAGGAAGTGTGGCTGGTCTCTGGCTGAACAGACAGGAGGGAGGTAGAGGTCCACATCAGGGAGTGTAGGCCGGCATACAGTACTGTCAAATGACAGCTGTTCACTGTCTCACAGCTGTTACAGTTCTGACTTCAAAGTTTGTTGGCCCTCTGGGGACCCCTTGTGGCCTGAGAGCTCCAAGCATTTGCCTGCTCTGCCTGTCGGTTTGCGGCGCCTCTGGCTGTGAGGCAACAGTGTGGTCAGCCTCACTTCCAAAATGGAAAATATATATTTCTTTATGTTATTCTAGCTTCTAAAACAATTCTTGGTACAAAATGTTATAAAATATATTATCAATAATAATTTTATAAAAGAGTCATGGTCGAATGGCACAACAGACTGGAGTCTTGCTGGCAGTAATTAGGCTGCTGTCGTGGTGAAATTGGAGCTGAGCCCAAAGTCAATGCTCATGAATAACTGGTTAATTGAATTCCAACCCTCAACTATGGTCAAGAGATTTGGATTGTAGCAGAAAAAGTAAGATTCTGGATTCATGCAGCTGAAAGGGCTCAGCCTCAGGGATAAGGTGAGAAGCCCCATCATCTGTGAAGACCTGAGCAGAGCTCTGGTGGTTCAGGCAACTGATTAGGACGTCTTCAGGTCACCGTCCTCTGGAGACTGTCTGAGCAAACCTAACTGGAAGAAGACTCTGTCGCAGACCCAGAGCTTGCTGAAGGAATGATATATCCTCTATTGCCTAGGGATACCTTGGAATAATTCAGGAAGAGCAGAACGTTGCCAATAGGGATAGATATGTCTGGGTTCCCCTCCTGAATCTGTAAACTCCTTGACCGGACCTTGGAAAAGTGAAATCCTACTTGTGTCCCTTCAGTGCATGACTAAGCATGTGTCTCTCCTCTTTAATACCAACTATTTAAAAAAAAGTTTCATACAATTATAAAAGAATCTCCTAAGAGTTAACATTCGCAAATCAAACAAATATTGCAACTGTTGGCGGTTGAGGACCACTGACAAAATCAACAAAATGAGGAGGGAGTGACATCACTGGTTACTAAGGTAACTGAGTCCCCTGAGCAGATGGTTGTGTGAAGCAGTCAGACAGCTCACCATAAGTTTCCGTGTGTGCGTCTGAATGTGTGGTCATAAAAAGTGTCAGCAGTGTGACACGGGCAACACGTCCCATTCCGTTGTCAGTCTGGTGGCTGTCTTGCAAAAGTGCCTTTGGTACTATTTATTGCCACTAATTTGAAAGGGGTGAGTCACCAGGAAATAAAGCTGGGCTAATACACCTCATGGGGACATTTTAGGTTTTATTTAGCAGCAATAATCACAAAATATACCCCGAAAGGTCACAACGAGGAAAAAGAGTGATTAATGGCATTTTTTTGTGGGCCACAAAATCAGAAATGTGATCAAAAGGGTAATAGTTTTGTCTTTGTTGATGAGATCAGGCCATTCAACTTCTAAACCTGTTCATTTGTACTTAAAGCGCTTTTGAAAAACATGCATGTACACGGACATTTCTTCATGCCAGTTGGCAAAGATGCACAAAGTCTATTCAGCCGATATTCTTATTGGTTAAAAAATCTACTTGCTGTCTGATTAGCAAAAGCAGTTATTTCAACACAGTTACACCTAAAGGACTACATCATAAACGGGTTATTAAAAGAATATTTTAGATTAGCCTGGCAAGCCATCCTATATATGTGAATATATAGCGTGGCCACGACCCATATGAGAGAGATTTATTATCAAAATAGTTACCTGGTCATCATAGACATTTAGAACCCTTCTCACTTTAGGGGTTGGAGACAACCTGTGAAAGAAGTCACAATGAATTGTGTACAAATCAATACATAATTAAGAAACTTTGGGGGAGAAAAAATTAACAAGAAAATGTGCACATTTTCACAAATGTCATCAGTTTTGTACCTTTGATATGTGTAAACGTTCAATGCTGCCGCTAATTAAATTTTTTTTACAACTTTTTGTCTGCAAATAGTCACAAACAGTAGCAGCCCAATGACATATGGGCCAAACCACAGTTTTCATTCATTATGTTACATCTAACACAAACCCTTTCTACCACAGCTCTTTTGTTTGTCATGATAAAAAAAAGACAACTCCTTTGAAGCAAAGGTGAAAATTTTTAAATGTATTATCTCCACAAGTCTTACCTTTAAGACTTTGCAAATGTAATGAGGTAAACATTTGCAGAATTGATGAAAACATATGTGTCATCAAAGTGAATTTAAGGTTAGTTTAGCCAAGCCAACTTTATTTATAAAGCACTTTAAAAAGCACTGACCAAAGTGCTGAACATTAAAGTAATAAACAGAATAAAAGATAAAAAAATAAAAGATAAAAACACATTAAACAAGTTAAAACAGTATCATGTCAATACTCATACTGAGTCAAAGACCAAGCTAAAGAGATGGGTCTTTAACCGTGATTTAAACATTTCCAGTGAGGGGGCCTTCCTAATCTGTGTTGGCAACGAGTTCCACATTTTGGAGCAGCAACAGCTTAGGTCCGTAAAAAAGATTCTGCACATATTGGTTCAATACAAAAGAACAGCAAACACAGCATGTTCTGAGTATTTGGACAGTTATTGTGTAATCCCTGCAGAGACGCTGTGATGTTTACTGAGAAACCATGTCATACTTGTTCTTTTTGAAACACGATCGGCCATTTTGAGTTCCACGTGCATTCAGAAGGTGAAAATAATCATCAGCCACTATCACGTGCACTAATCATCGATAGAAAATAGATGGGGAAATGCTTGGGTCAGAAAAAGCCACAGATCTATGTCACACTGTAAATTTGCATTCATGGACTCACCCATCATGGCTCGCAACCCAGGAGTCTGTTGATGTAGCAGCCAGGAGAGAGAGGAGCACATGGCTAGTAACTACTAGCGTTAGCAACTTCACAAAATGGCAGAACACTTCAAGGTTTGTGTTATTAGTGGAGATAACACGTCAGAGTTGCATTTATTACTCCAAGAAAGAAGAGCGAATTGAGGCAGCAGAAGAGTTGTGTTGCTGTTAACCAATCAGAGGCTAGATGTTTGCATATCATGAATATTAATGAGAAAGACCCTAAATCCTGCTGTTTTTCTTTACCACATGTCTAACTAAACTACTTCCTAAAACAGCAGCATGAGAGCTTTTTTCCATGGAGAATGACTCACAATGCATTTATTCATTCTAGAGACTGCAGCAAATTTATTGAAATAATGAGTGTATGCCTCCTTTAAATATAAAAACATTTTATGAACACTTTAAATGCTTCTCATACCGTGTTTGTGTGTGCTGTACACTATGAATATTACTCTCAAGTAGCCTGTGGAATAGTTCATTGAGCAGGTGTGCTGCATAACTTCCGTGTTAGTTAAGTGTAGGTGATGTTTTTTAATGAGTTTCTCTGTTAGCGAGCACATTCACTAAATAACCTCCTCAGTGGCCTTCTTCTCCGAGAGCTCACTGATTGAAGTGGAATAGCAACACCTTGAGGTGTGTGTGTGAGTATTTGTGCTGTCCCTGAAAGTGTTTATTACAGTAACTGATTTTCTCGCTAGATTTTGTGTTTTTTGTCAGCCTCGTTTTAAATAAGCCATTGAATACATTTCTGCATTCAAAGGTGGAAGGTGTGCAAATTGGCCTCTTAAGCTGCGAGTTGAATGGAAAATTTGAGAAGTGTGGATGTAACACAGAACATTTAAATTTGAAAGAAAAGAACTAACAGCTTCGATACGCTGCTCAGAGATAAGAAATCAGCTTTGTTTTTCCAGGTCAGTGCTTGTGTGGACAGTGTACTTGCCACCCACCGGGGGACAGTCGAGTTTATGGGAAAAACTGTGAGTGTGATGACCGTCAGTGTGAGGATATAACAGGAGAGGTCTGTGGAGGTGAGACTGAACACACACATACACACACGCACACACACACACACGCACACTTCTGTGTTCTTTACAGTGCTATGTAACTTCCCTTGACACAAAACTAGGCTGTATTGACTCTTTGATGCTGCTCTGTCCACCTTTTCCCCCGTTCTTCAAACAAAATTGTTTTTTTTAAATGTACACAAACACAAACAAAGCTGAAAACAAAAACAGTGAAAGGTTAAGAGCTTAGTTATTAGTTGAAAAGTGGCCTGCTTTGAATGTTGGTATAGCTGTTGCAGCATTTCACAGGGACTTTCAAACTGGTGTGCAGGATTTCTGGAACTGCATTGCTGGCTCTTATTGTGTTCTGAGCCATTCACAGACAATCCTTATGAGGCTCCTGGGGAGGGCCTGTCCAAGCACCAAACACCAACAAATCTACAGGCACAAACACATACACAGCATCTCCGCCCCACACACACACACACGCACACACACACACACACACACACACACCCATGCTGAGAAGCTGACAATGGTACAATCACAGCCCTATGGAAGTTAGTGGGTGTTCTGAGAAGCAGAGACACATTCTAAACAAGGCATCCAGAGTGGCAAGAGCGGGATCAAAAAGAAAGAAGCTTTATGATGGGGTACTGCGCTGTCAGAATGTGTGCGCCTTACTGCACACAACTGAGAATAGACAAGCGAATATAATTCAGTCCTTCTGCAATAACAAGCTCGTCAGTCAGCTCAGTCCGTCCTTAACTCTGAAGAGTTTTCCCAAAACACGACAAACAGGAGGTTAGAGCAGCCAAAATGTCCAATTTTCCAAGTGCCTGAACTTTGACTTTCCCCCTGGGAGGTGAAGAATAAAGATACCACAGAAGAGCAAAAGCTGCAGTTCATTTAATGGATTGTTGAGATTAGCCCCAATGTAACCACTGAAATCCTCTTTTTAGGGTTCAACATTTACAGATCAGACAAACGAGTTTAGTGTCTGGCAAAAACAAATGAATGCAAAAAGTAAAACAAATAACTGCTTTGTTTTCTATAACTAATGCATTGTCGGTGTTGTATTTTTTGTATGTCTCACGTGTTTGTGAAGACTTGAAGTTATAAGGATTTAACTGGTGACTAAAGCTGCACACACAGTGGTGTACTTGCTTCTTTAAACTGAATCTCAATCAAGATAAGAGGACTGTTCTAGCTCATAGGTGGTTGTTTTGCAGGTATTAGAAATGAACCAAAATACAATAGCAACGTATATTGATTAATTTTTATTAATCTTTAAAAGTAGCCTTGGGGAAAAATATTTCTTATTAATTTTGTAAAAAAAAATGTCATCATCTGTGCATTCATTTATTTTCTGAACCCATTTGATTTGGGGCGATGGTGGCAGAGAGGTTAAGGCCCCGCCCCCTACCTGGAGGGTTGCTGGTTTGAACCTCGTCTCTTGCAATCATTGTGTCCTTTGGCAAGACACTTAACCCTCCTTGATGGCTGGTGGTGGTCGGAAGTACTGGTGGCGCCAGTTTACGGCAGCCTCGCCTCTGTCAGTGCGTCCTAGGGCAGCTGTGGCTACAATGTAGTTTATCACCACCAGCATGTGAATGGGTGTTACGTCCCATCTAATTGAAGAGCATGCATCCAACTAAGGATAAAGGATACAAAAGATCCTGGACAAGCCCCCATTTATTAGGTCCCAGGCTGTCTAGGGGGGCTGGGGGTAACAAGGAGGACACACGCTCTGGTGTTAAAAGGTTAACTTAAACAAATGTATTTACGCAAAGGAAAATAAATGAACAGAAACTAGTTAACACAAATGGCAGCAACATAATTACAAAGCAACATTTAAACTCTAATTAGCCCATACAAAATAAAACACAGAAAGAACATCAAATTAGGGACTCCCGTGCCCTTGACACACTCAAATCACTAGTCAGGGACTCTCCTGCACACAAAACACAAATTGGCTTAAAAGAAATAAAGTAAAACAACATGCAGCGGAGACAACAGATCAGAGACAAATGTCTCTGGTCTGCTGCTCCCTGATGATGAGGGCTGGGTGGCTTTTATGCAGTGAACCTTCATTCAACTGCTGATTGTCATTGCCACCAGCTGGGAGCTTCACTGTGGAGCCGGACAGGTGTGGGAGGACCCAGGTGCTGCAAAACAGAAGAGATATAAAAACACAAACTGCACGAGCCATAACAATGGGTGAATGACTGTTTGTGATGTAAAGCACCTTGGGGGGTTGTAGACCCCTAGAAGGCGCTATATCAAATACAGGCCATTTACTGTTTTGGTCCTGTGCTGGGCTGCAAGGAGCTAGTACCTATTTCAAAGTATTGGTTTGGGGTTTCATCTATGACCATTTGTTAGACACAGCCCATAACAAGACATATTAACACTGCATGTTTGCACATGAAGATCATGCAGAGGAGCTCCAGATGAGGTTTGAATTTGCAATTTTCTTGAACCCTTTTGCTGTGAAGGACCAGTGTTTCATCAATGTGACACTACGAGAAATAAACTAATCCATCCATTCTGTCCATCCATCCATCCATCCATCCATCCACCCACCCACTGACAGTTTCTCTTTTCTTCCAGTTCAAAAGCTTTGTAGTCACCATTTTCAAAATGACCTCTCTTTCACAGCCTGTCCCTAAAATGCTAAAGCACAATGCACGCTCTGTGAAAGACAGGTTAAAACTAATTGAACTAGATAAATTGCATTTCTTGCAGAAATACGTTTGAATGCTTTGTTGCTGAATACGATAGCTGAAACAGCTGAATTGAAGCTAAAACTAAGCTTAATTGTCAAAATGTGCTGAATGTATTTGAAGTTTTAGGAGCAAAAATTGCTAAAAAGTTTTAAAAAGCCCAAAAAGTAAGTAGAGAATAGAGGAAAAAAATCCGAACCAGCAGAAAACTGAAATCTCTTAACATAGTTTAAAAGACTGAGTAGCTAAAATGTTTAAACAGCTCATATTTGAGTATAAGTAGTTAAATTTTCACAATTAGTTGAATTGTGAAATTAGCAGGATATGCTGAATTTTGAAACTGATAGCTGAGTAGCTGAACTGAAATAAGCAGTTTTCTGCTGCGAACATTTAGCGTAATTGTAAAAATGAGCTGAAAAGATTGAAAGATTTAGGAGCAAAAAATCACTAACAAGTGTAATAAAGCCAAATAAGTAAGTGGAGAAAAGAGAAAATAAATCTAAACATCAGAACACTGAAATCTCAGTACACAGTTTAAAAAACTGGACAGCTGAAATGTTTAAACAGCTGGTATTTGAGTAGGAATAGTTTAATAGTTACATTTTCACAATTAGCTGAACTGTGAATTTAGCAGCTGAAAATGATGAACATGCATTAGAACTGAAGTGAAGTTGAAAATGAGTTCAATTGTCAAAGTTAGCAGAATGAGATAAAAAATAAACTGTTAGAAAGAGCAGAATTTGAACTTTAAGGTTTCAAAACTTTCTCAGCCAATCAAAGACCAGGGATGGTGGACGGCTGGTTTCCTGAGTCCAAGCTGATCGATTTGGTCTATAACATGTCTGGGTGCGTATTTCTGTTAACTTGGAAGAAGATTGAACTCTCTCGGCCAATCACAGAGCAGGGCTAGGGGATGGCTGGTTTCCTGAGACCAAGCTGATCAATTTGATGTATAACATGTCTGGGTGCGTATTTCTGTTAACAAAGAAGAAGCTTGAACTCTCTCAGCCAATCAGAGAGCAGGGAAGGGGGGGGGCACTGGGTTCATCAGACCAAGCTGATCAGTTTGATGTATAATATGTGTATGTGCGTATTTCTATTAAGCAAGAAGAAGCTTAAAATCTCTCAACCAATCAGAGAGCAGGGAAGGGGGGTGTGGGGCATTGGGTTCCTTAGACCAAGCTGAACAATTTGATGTATAATATGTGTGGGTGTGTATGTCTGTATACCCAGAAAAAATTTGAAAACTCTCAGCCAATCAGGGAGAGAGAGGGGGGGAGGGAGCAATAGAGAGAGACAGACTGAGAGAGAGAGAGAGAGAGAGA
>SSNS01000011.1:492638-527932 GCA_006937985.1 Aphyosemion australe | reverse complement strand
GAAAATTACGCGTCTACCCCAAAAGATGTGGTCGTAGCAGAATTTCCCCTTCGGGATTTGAATCTGAAGCTGTCAGTCACAGTGGGACAGGAATGACCATATTTGGGACAGCACAGCCCAGCTGCTGGGAGGAGAAATATTTTAAAACCTTTCCAAATTAGTTAACGCTACGACCACAATCTTTGGAGTACGTCCATATATTATAGCTCAAAACGGAGGAAAATCTGTCAGCTTTCATCCAGCACAAGTCTCATTTCCCTCGGTTCTACGGTTCTCTCAGGACACGGTCTGAAGTCGAGCAATGTCTGTTTTTGGCCCTATTCTTTTGAATGGGGGGAGGAGGAGACGTTCCTGAACTTTCCAAAATCGTACCTCAAGTTTAACCTGTGATTGTAGAAACACCGTAAAAGATATCAAGAAGCAGAGTCATTCGAGAATAGTTTAACTTGTTCTGGGTTTGTTAAAAGTTGAATGAAGTCTCTAAGTTGAAGTATGTTGAAGTAGTTAAGAGGTCAAAAAGATGAACGATTTTGTTCAAAATTGAGCGATTTTAAGCCTTTTCCATTCATTTCAATGGGCTGAAAAATGGCAGAAAAAGCTGAATATCTCGGAAACGGTTGAAGATATCAATAACAAAAGTCATAGCCGGAAAGAGCTGAACGAGCTGAACGGTTTGATACCAAATTTGCTGAAATAGCTGAAAAACTGTTGAACTAGATACAAATCAAAAAACGTACGGAATACGGAAGAAGAAGAATAAAGAGAAACAGGAAAACAATAGTTTGAATGCATACTGCATTCAAACTAATAAAGAGAAACAGGAAAACAATAGTTTGAATGCATACTGCATTCAAACTAATGAGAGCTATGGGTTGTCGAACCTTCAAAGCAATTAACCGCTCTCCCACACTGACTGATTGAGGCAGTCGTGCATGGTCTTCTATGGCTGACACTCCTCTCCATCTCAGGTGGAGGCTGGCTCGCTTTCATTTATAACCTCCCACCACACAGTCACAATACAAAATCTGGTGAGAATCTCAATTACATGCACCTGACTTCACTTCTAGGGGGTTCTGCTGTAAGAAAATACATTAAGATACAAATGATTAAATAAACTACAGTTTTATAGCTTTGATTTTCAGTAATCATTCACTCTGACCTTCTTTACACAGACATCTGGCTCTCTGATCAGTAAAGTATCTAATTACCATTAAAATAATAAAATTATATTTTTACTAAACAATTGTTAGAAGGGACTAAGTTCATTTCTGCAAGAAAAATAGATATTTCCTACAGGAAATAATTTATTGAATACAAGTTTCTGAAAGATTTTGCAGCCTCAGACATGGCTTAAGATACCTTAACAGTACTGCAACGTGAACAAAGTACTCGTTATATAGAAGAACATATTTTTTTTAATAGAAAATTAAAATTTACACTCACAGCAAATAGATTCTCAAGGCAAATAGGTTTAATTAACTGCTTTTGCAAATGCATCGTTAAATTTAGCAAAAGTCAGCAGTTTATATAGTAAGTTCCAAGTCCTGATAGATGAAGAACAAAACTTACTTCTTCCTGGATCAAGATGATATATCCAATCAAATAAATGTTCATGACATTTTTTTGGTCATTGAATTTTATTTAGGAAGCTGCAAAAACACCATAACATACCAAACACTCAACAAAAACTTCGTGCTATAACATATTATCAACTGAAAACCTACCCTTCATACTTCCCTCGTGTCCACCAGTCAGAACATCCCACTCAAGTCGGCGAGTAGTCTCTCTTAAGGTTACCTATTAAGTCCATCCGAGATGCCGTGGTATCTGAAGTTGCATTATTTATCCTTGCTGATGATAGTTCCATATCAGCAATGTCCATATACTCAAAACCAGTGCACAAAAGACAAGTTGTTAGGTGGATTCCATATTTAAGTTAGGGTTTTCTTTATTGCAGTCAGTCCAACAAGCCAGATTTTATGGGTTTTCTCCATATATGATAGACTTGATTCATCATTTAATTAGTGCTGTCATGAGATTAATTTTTAGATTAATTAATTATGACCTGTAATTAATTAATCTAGTTTTTAATCTCACCTATAATGGCTGAGAAAAGCCCTCCTTTTGATGTATTTTTATTTAAATGCATTACATTATTGTGGCAGACTAAATAGATTAATATATAACAAAAAACAAAAAATGGCTTTATAAAGTCATTTATTGTTAAACAGAGTTTTAAACGTTCCTTTTACATCACCAAGGTGGAATAATACTGTGCTCTTTTGTCAGTCTCGAATAATTAGAAATTAAAAATAAAACATCGGGTCCATATAAAATGCTCTGAGTTAACACATCAAGGAACGCTCTTTTGAGCAATGCAAATAGTGATCACAGAACTTGTTACTAAAACATTTATCTGAAATAAAAATAGACCTGTAAATTACAGTGCTGTTGGTTACCATATCAAAACTGACAGTTTATCACAAAATAAAATGCTGAAAAAGCTTTAAGCACTCACTCTCTCACTTCCAACATGTGATAGTTAAATATAAATATAATTACATAAAATAAAAGATAAACAATTTAAATAAAAAATCCTCACAGATAGGCTAGAAAAGTCCCAGTAAAGTTATAGATTAAAAATTAGATTAACGTGATAAAAAAGTGCACTAAATGTGGCTGTAATTAATTAATCTCAATAATATGACATCCCTACATTTAATAAGTAAACAGGATCCAAGGGGAGAGGGGAACAAATCAAATCAGCAAAAAGACCCATTTTGCGTCTCATAATTGGTGACATTTTGACTTTACAGTAAAACAGTGAATTAAACATTTTCCTGACACGCCTGCCCTATTTTGGTTTAGACAGTAATGCATTAGATTGCTTCTCCTCGTGTTCTTTCCCTGAAACTAAAAGTATCCCCCAGTTCTCAGAAAATATTTCACACTGAAGATGTGTCATGAACCCCAGAGATCTCTTTTTGCCAAAGATTAAACATAAACACGACTGGGTTTTCCTTTAAATGCATACATAAAACCTCATTTATAGGTGAACAAGCTTCAATAGTGCAGAGAGTTTGGTTGAATGGAAGCACAGAGTAAGGTGTAGCTTTCTTTGTGGGGACTTTGAGACTCAGACATAGGTGCATAAACCCAAATTGTCCCTTCTGAATGTGCAATCATTAAGTGAATGCATATAAATGTTGGCCTACAATGCAAAACAACTATAGTTTCATATTTTTTTAATTGCTACATTTTCGTAAATGTTATTTACAGAGCAATACATTTTGTTTCACTTTGTGACTGCAGAAAAATTAAATGTATCATTTTTAACAAGGCACATACAGATTTTCTGTAGGTATTTTCCAATAGTCTACATTTTATGTCTCACTTTATATGAAGCAAGTCGGACTCTGCTGAATTTTCCACAACTGGTGAGGAAGGTGGAAAAATGGGATTTATAGACCTAAAAGTTCACCATTTATTGGTTGCACTCTCCATCATAGCAAAATAGCATTACCAATTCCAAAGCAAATGTGTTGAAATATGTTTTCATGCTTTTTAATTTAACTAAATGTGTGTGTTGCACCCCTGTCTGGAGAGATTGGGCCAATGAATCATTCAGGCTCCAAGTATAGAACACTAAGTCTTGAAACTTGATTAGATGTATTTGTCAGCATCAGATTATGAGTTTATGTCACATGTCAAGAATCATGTTTTAATACAATTCCCTATCATGTATAGTTCAAGAATCCACTTTGACATTAAAGAGCTAATGGATATTTAAAGATCTAGTCAAAATGACAGTGATGAGAACATCGGAAAATATATATATATATATATGTTGTAACTGTAACTCTTGCTGCCTCTTGGCCAGGACTCCCTTGAAAATGAGGTTTTTAATCTCAATGGGACCTTCCTGGTTAAATAAAGAATAAATAAATAAATAAATCGATTAAAGAACCAGTTGCCTATTTCCACCTTGAAGACTCCTTGTTTTTCCTAAATAGTGTTTGTGTTTTTGCCTTCAGATTCCAATCTTTCTTCTTTTTTCTCTCTATCTGAAGCACTGGAGATTTATTAACGAGAGGACAACCCCAGTGATGACAGTTCCTTTCATGTCTCCAGGGGAAATACAATAAGCTCGCTGCGTCTGTCTCATCTCTCTGTAGCTCTTCTTCCCTCTACTGCCTATTAGTGTCAAGGTTCGATGTCTGCGCTGTCAACTCTTTGTACTTATGTGCTTTATAGCCATCTTTTTCCCTCTCTCCTGTGGTATTTTACTTTACTTGACTTTATGCATATTTACCTCTTCTCCAGTTTGTTGTGTTTTCTCATGGCCTTGCACCATATTCTCTCTTTTTAAATGAAGGCCTTCTGCCCTCCACTGCCAGGTCACGGCTACTGTTCATGTGGGCGATGCATCTGTGAGGAGGGCTGGTTTGGGAAGCTGTGCCAGTTCCCCAGGTCCTGCGACATGAGCGATGCTCTGAGCAAGGAGGTTTGTGAGTCAGATGATGGAGTCCTCTGCAGTGGGAAAGGTATATGAAGTAGATAAAGATATTGTTTGTTTCAGTGTTGCTCCAGAAGGTTGATATTTGAGTTTCAAAATTCAGTTCTGACAATTTTTAAAACATTTTTTTTATAATTGATGAAGGTTTTGAATACCGCTCTCAAATATTCAGATCTAAACTTTACGCCTAGCATCACTGGTAAAAGGTGCTCTTATTAAAATGTGTTTTTTTGTCCCCATATCTGATCGGAAATGTTTCTGCAAATTTTACCAAGTAGCTTTTTTTTATCTTTGTTCAACAGCACAGACTTGCAGACGGCAAATAATAAGTACATTAATCAACCATTCCTGTATATGATCACAGTGCAGGGATACAGTTATTTCCTTGTTAATCTTACAAACAGAGGTATTTGTATTTTATTGGTGGTCAAAAATAAATGACAAAAAGTTTTATAATTGAGATCAAGAATGACTTTGTACTGATCCTGTTGTCATCCAATGAAAAAGGCCATATTTCAAGACACTTATAATCAGATCTGATGTCCCTTAATGAAATAATGCACATCAAGCATTAATTTCCATGTCAAAAGTTTCAAATAACATCCATATTATGTTGAGAAGTTATAAAATTTTAACTGATTGAGTGAAATCCTGTGTCCTCTGTTAGCCCTCAGCTGCATCATTAGCTCAATATTTATAAAACCAACAGAAATACAGTCTTGTTTGTGTTTGCTATCATCAGTTAGCTGTGGCAGCTAATTATAATAAGGAGAATTTAAAATAATTCCTTAAATTAAAAAAGTTAAAACCTCAGATGAATCTTATCTCCCTCAACAAATGGATGCTCTCGTTAAGGTTTTTTGGCTGAAGGAGCTTCTAGAAAAAAGTCCATATCAACATCTATTGTAAATACAGTCAACAATCTAATTTAAATATAGAAGTTTAGCTTTTTTCTCATTTTTGAATAATTTGTTGCACATGCAAAATGTCAATGTTCAATAATTCTATTTTTTGCACAAAATTATATTTTCTATTTTTTTCCAATATTTAACATCATCAAATCTTTCAAATAGCCTTTATTATTTATTTCCGGAAAGCTGTTGCAATTTTAAAGAAATCACAACGCAATCATTTGTATAATAGCTACGTTTACCCAAGAGCACATTCCAATATGCAGGATGTGCACAAAATTAATTACAATATTAATGTGCACAGGTCTTCATTTAGGATTTTTTTTAGATAAGCATTGTTCACTCAGCTACTTTTCCATATGCATGCAGATTACATTGAACTCATAGAGCAGCTAGTTCAGTGCAGGGCTATGGTTGTGGGTCAATATATTGACTTTTGCTTAATGATGTCTTTTCTGTATAGACGTACTCTCCAATTCAACTCACAAACACTTTATTTGTCCCCGAGGGGCAAGATGTGGGGTCATGCAGAGAAGCACAACAACAATGAAATCACTAAAGGCATCCGTCCTCTATAAGCTAATGCCAAAAACAACTTTGAGCCTCAAGCAAGATTCAGAAAGTTGTAATAGTGTGAAAACGGTTTAGTTTTGAACTGCAACATGTGAAAACATTTAATTATAATTAATGTTATAAAAGGTTAAGCTATTGATCTTAATGGAATTTCCTGTATTTTGATTTTTGATGTGTCTGCTGCACCCAGTCTGTTAAATAGTTAGTTATGAGTTACCAGTGACAAGATTAATATCAAACATTTACTCTGCAACCATGGTCAATCTGCAATCCCAAGCTTAATGATAGTATGATTATTTAAGATGGAAAATATAATACTCATTAAAAAATCTGTGTCAAAGTGTTAGTTCATAAATTATCTGTACAGTGCATTAAATTTACTTAGG
This sequence comes from Aphyosemion australe, assembly GCA_006937985.1. Taxonomy (NCBI): domain Eukaryota; kingdom Metazoa; phylum Chordata; class Actinopteri; order Cyprinodontiformes; family Nothobranchiidae; genus Aphyosemion; species Aphyosemion australe. The sequence continues at coordinate 521,546 of SSNS01000011.1, read as the reverse complement.
GAAATTTTATTTTATTCCCCGATTGGTGCAGATGGAACATTTAGAAGGATGCACAACTGGCATTAACTATGGTGAAGTAGGAAAAATTCACAGTTCTTCAGGCATTCAGGTTGTGGGATGTTGCAGGTTCATTCCAGGGCTGCTTTGGTTTCCGCATTTTTTCAAAATGATCAGAATCATTGAATTTATTACATCATCACAGTAAAATGCTTCCTCCAGTTTTCACTACGTGGGTTGACCAGACATCGTATTTAGTGAGAACGTATGGGGTGGCTGTTGTGTGGGTGGATCGGTATCCTGGTGGTAGCTGTTCCCTTGGGAATATCTTTGTCCATTCCGATGTGATTAATCTCTCTGAGAAAGGGGGGAAAAACTGCAAACAAAATACAAAAAGGATTTATTGAAACAAAAACACTAGTGAAACACTAGTGGGCGGCATTACGACAAAGTACAAAGACACACAAAGTTTAAATGTCAGCTTAAAAGATGAAACGTGATGCTAACCACTAGTTTTATCTGTTACAGGCTCCTGTCACTGTGGAAAATGCATTTGCTCTCCCACAGATTGGTGGGTGTCGGGAGAGTACTGCGAGTGTGACGACCGAGAGTGTGACAAACACGATGGCCTCATTTGCACAGGTAATGAAACATGGAGTAGTTGAGCTGAAACAGGCTGTTCTGGAGAGAGAACATCAACAAACACCTCAGCAGCAAAACAGACCGTACTTTACTTAACAGGAGGTTGCATAAGAGGGGAAATCTGATGGTGCTCTCTCAGAGAGGCTAATGGCACATTTCATATGCTATAAGACAATTTAAACAAATAAAAAAGGAGAAAAAAGTGTAAAACTCTGTTTTTCTGTCAGGACAGCTCAAAAACATCTCCGCATAGAGACGTATCCTACCAGTTTATTATTTTGACACTATTTCCCATGATTCCTTGTAAATAATGTAGTGGTAAGTGGCTGCTGCTTGAAAATGAAAACGTCTAACCGGTTTCTCACATGTCTGTTTGATGATGCTGCTTCAAGGTTGAGGCAGAGATTTCAACTCATGTTAAAATACTGACAGGAACATAAAACAGTTATTATTAAGGTTAAACTTTAGTTCTCTCAAACAAAAGCAACTATTTTTTATATTTTGAAAATGTTTTGCTTCTTATCTGAGGATCTATGGGGTGCCATTTGTTAAGTCAGTGATAACTTAACAGTAATATTTTAGGTTATTTAGCCTATCATAAGAGAAAAAAAATGGGAGTTCATTTTTCAAAGGCATATTTTCACCACGTTATTTATACATTTATAAATTTTAAAGTTCCCAACTAAGTATTTAGTTAGCGAGCTAAATATTTAATTAAGAGTTAAATATTTTTACGAACTAAGTGTTTAGGTCAGACCTAAATATTTTGTTTGTAAAATAAATATTTAATTTACTAATGAAATATTTAATTTGGAGCTATATATTTAGTTTACATACTAAATATATAGCTCCAAATTAAATATTTTTTTTCCAAAATAAATGTTTAGAATCCAGTTAAATTCTTATTGTGGGGCTAAACCTAAATATTGATTTTGCAAACTAAATGTTTAGCTTCAAAATAAAAATTTAGCTAGGATTGAAATATTTATTTTGGAAAATAAATATTTAACTTGGAGCTAAATATTTAGTTTGTACACTAAACATTTAATTTACTAACTAAAAATTTAATTTGGAACTAAATATTTAGCTTGTAAACTAAATATTTAGCTCTCTCATGATAGGCTAAATACCCTAAAATACTGCTTTTAAATTATGACTCTTTAACTTTACAAATAGCACCCCATAAGAAGCTTAATCAAACTGAAATAAAAAGTGCAGATAAACAATGTTTTGCTTTTAAAAATGTGTTAAAATACAAACTTTACAGCAACAACAAACTTTTATCTAGGATTATCCTAAAAATGTAAACAAACCAGTAACCAACACTGGCTGTTTCACATTAAATATAATTTTATGTTTCTACTTTACTTAATTTCAGATTATTTTTTATCTTCAACTACATTTCCTAGCTGTTAATGTTTAGAAGCAATCCTTAAAAGGGGAAAATGCATTTTTACCATCTTCCCTTCAAAAAATGATTTGTATTAAACTAAACAAATGGAAATGACACTTGAATTAGGATGAAATGTTTATACTGTGCCATTATTCTGTACATATGTTTGTTTTATGCTCTGTTCAACAATGTGCAGAGCTGGTTTAATTATTAGGGAGGAAGCTAACAATATATTTGCTTAGTAAAATTGCATCTAAAATTTTTTTGTGATATTTTAGCAGATTTTGGCACTGAAATGATGGGAACCTGTGCAGAAATTACTTTTATAATTATTCCTATAACAAAATCTAAGTTCACAAAAGCAGCCCAACATTTTATATTCTAGCATTTCTATTTTGCTGCCCAAATGTCATGCACGTATTGTAAACAGACCCTTACCCTTAGTTTAAGTACTATTATTACTCAGCTTTATGTCACTTTGAGCTAAAACTACAAGGAGCCACTTCAGAGGGGCTCTAGAGTCCCATGTGGCTCCAGAACTACAGGTTTTAGACTCGTTTTAGATTTTTTTCAAAGTAAAATTTCACAAGTTAAACAGTAACAAAGGAAGGTGATGAAACCTGACCCTACTTTTTACATTTGATGCTTTAAAAGTGTTTTTCCTGATAAAGTAAAACGTAAAATGTGACGACAATCCCTCAGCTGCAGATGTGAGTGAAACTCTCGGATGACATATAAGCTTATTATTGATTTAAAGAGCATTTTCCTCACTTATAATGAAACACTCACTAAAAAGTTATATTAAATTTAGCCCCAGAGCTTCCCAAAGTTCTGTGTGACTGTCTGTTTGTCATCATGACTTTATTTCTCCTCATTTCAGGCTTAATATGATTCAAATGAGCATCACTGGTCCCATGTGACCCACTATAGTTCTCGAAAATCATCATAAAACAGGAATTAAATCAAGAAAATGTGCTGCAACATCTGTTAAATGTTCCCCACTCCCATTATTGACTGGAGTATGAATCTGAAAATAACCATATGTCTGCGAATAATTTAATAGACTCATGTTTTACATGAAATGTTCATTCCGGGTAGTAATTAGAAACACTTAGATGAAAAAAACAAATACTCACAGCTTTGTTTCATCTGATCGCAGTGATTAAGTCTCTTTTTTACCATTAGGGCTTTGATTAAAAAAGAATATTTATTTGGCAGGTTTTCCAGGAAATTTGCATCCTGGAATTTCATGGATCCGTTAAAGCTGTGAATTCTCATTACACATGTGACCGATGACTGATGTGGAAAATGTAGCGTATTAGGGATGCTCGCTGGTTAATTTCATGCATTGGATGTGATCGTTTCAGCAAGCATTCCAGAAAAGAAGCAAGAATGTTTGTTCATTTTTGTGGAATGCTATTATTAGCAAAGTTAAGAGAAGCATTTTGGCACCGTGCTGGATTGTTTTCTTGCCCTTTGTGGGTAGAACGTTCTAGAATTTGCACCAAAGATTTTTAAAATTAGTTAAAACATTTTATAAAAAATACTTCAATAGGCTATGGAAGCCCATTCCCACTATAATTATTTTTTTATATTCTATTTATGACTTACCTATCTCATAATTATGAGATACTATCTCATTATTATGACTTATCTATCTCATACTATCTCATTATTATGAGATAGCTAAGCCTTAATAATGATATAGTATTATAATAATGAGATAGTATCTCATAATGATGACTTAACTGCCTCATAATTATGAGATAGCTAAGTCATCATTATGAGATTAAAAAAATGATTGTGGTGGGAATGGACTTCCATAATACACAACATCTGGGTATGTTCAAAATAATTAGGTACTGGGTCTCTAAAGGATTTGGAGACTTGCTTAAAAAAGCCTCAGATAAAAATGAATATACTAAAACTTGAGTGAGCCCTAATATCAGCACTTCCCTTGAAGCAAACGAAGGGACAGACAGGATGGCAAGATGGTTTTGGACTACTGGGGTGAGTCCAGGGCATCTTTTCTCTGTACACAGGTGTGTTTATGCAGAGTTCAGAATGACTGGTTTCAAGCTCTGTTTTTTAACACATCTGTAGCTAAATTATATTCAGTTTTTATTTTAAACTTTGCTAGAGAGTTGCAGCCCAGGCAAGATGGTGCAGTTCTTTTAAACTCACACTCTTCTTTCTCAAATCCTCTCACAGGGAACGGTGTGTGCAACTGTGGCAACTGCGAGTGCTGGGAAGGATGGACTGGGAATGCTTGTGAAATCTGGGTGGGAGCCGAGTACTGAAGAGGACAGGACACTGGGGTTAGAAACCTGAGATTCCTGCTGTCTCCAAGTGACCCCGACCTCCATCACCATCAGTCACAACCAGAGGAGACTCAAACATGGATGTAAATCTGCATCATCACTAACGTTATTCATTCTTTTATTGTACTGGTTACAACGTTCCCCTATTAAAGCTGGATTTGTTGCTGAAAGAAATAATCTTTTTCAGTGCATTTATGTCTTGTTTTATTTTGTTGGCAAGATGAAATATTTCAGATGAAAAAACACAAGAAAAACGTGAAAACAGTCATGTGCAAAAATTGTAAATCACCACTAATTGTTGTATATTTAAAATATTGTCTAAAGTGATCTTTATCAGTAGTTTCCAGACTTTTCTGAAGATATTTCAAAATGTTCAGTCTTTGTAACAGACATGAATACAGTAAATTATATGTATAAAAACTATCAGGAGCCCGTCTGTTCTAAAGAAAGACATTAATGTGGAAAAGATGTTACACAAGAGAATAATTCTTAATAATTGACATTGTCATGGAAAATGTTGACCTTGTTTATCACACACAGTGCTCATAAAAAACAGAACGTGTAACCTGTGTTCTTCAAAAAGCCTATAGTCCTCCATTAAAAAGCTACTCAAGCAAACTATCTGTCAGGGATGTTTTGAGACATTGTTAATAAATATAACTGTAACTCCAGTTCAGGCAGACACAGCTGTTAAAACACTCCCTGAGTGACTCTTTGTTCAATTGTTCCTTAAAGTGGTAATTTTCCTATATTTTTAATACATCTGCAGTGGTCTCCAGTAGGAATAAATGCTCTATAAGTCGTATTCAGGGGAAATAAAGCTCCAGTGCGCCTGTTTCAGGAACTAGAAGTGAGCCAGATCAGAGTTGAGCTGAACACGGCAAGATTTGAAGTCTTATTTCCTGATATTTGGACATCTCGCCTCTGATTCTAACAGCAACACGACTCTAACACTGACTCTGTTTGCAACGTTGATGTTTTATCTCCACAAATAACACAAGAGGAGTTCTGCCATGTGGTGGAGTTGCTAATGCTAACGGTTAGCTTCTACTAGTCGAGATGTTCTCTGCTGTTTCCTGGATGCTAAACCAACCCCCATCATGAGTCAACATGGGTGAGTCCATGAATGATAAGTAACAGTGTGATATAGATCTCTCAGGCTTTTTTAATCCTAGAGTTTCACCGTCTATCAGAAGCTAATGCAGGAGATCGGTGTAGGAGACTATTTTCATGTTCAGCCTGCATTAAAAACTCAAAGTGACTGATTATAATCAGAAATAGTAATTAAAAATAGTTTTTTCAGTAAAGTACCACTTCAATTAACTTGCATTTAATTTTCAATTAGACTTGTTAATACCATTTTTCTTCAACATTTTCTAACCTAATGATTATATATATTATAAAATATATTATACTAGTATAGAACCTGACTTATGGACTGGTTTTTCACACGTTGGAGCCGTTCCTGTTTGTATAGGGATTTGAAAATCAACAGAACATGAGTGAAAAGCAGAGTAAAAAATGCAGAGAAGCCTCAGAAGGTGATGTTCACTGAGAAACGTATAATACTTGTTCCTTTGGAAATACGATCGGCCACTCTGAGTTTCACGTGCATGCTACACATGAAACGGGGGAATCACTCAGATCAGAAGAAGCCACTCTGATGTACGTCACACTGAAACTTTGCATTTATTGACACACCCATTTTGACTTGAGCCAGGGAAGGTTGTTGTTGGTTTAGCATCCAGGAAACAGCAGAGAACGTCTGGGCTAGTAGAAGCTAACCGTTAGCATTAGCAACTGCACACCACAGCAGAACTCCTCCAGGCTTGTGTTATTTGTGAAAATAAAACATCAACGTTGCAGAGCAAACAGAGTCAGTGGTAGAGTTGTATTGCTGTTAGCCAATCAGAGACAAGATATTTGCATATCCTGAATATTAATGAATAAGACTCCAAATCCTGCTGTTTTCTGCCGCCCCTCTCCTCCACCTAACTTCTACTTCCTTAAACACAAGCACCAGAAGTTTTTCCCCCAGAGATCGACTCACAAGGCCCTCATTTATACTAGAGATCACAGCAGATCTATTGAAATAACGAGTGCAGGCCCACTTTAAAGAAATATTGATCAAAACCAGTTGAATAGACTCCATTCAAGTCTGACCTAATGGAAGCAACCATACCATACTGGCAGTAACCTGATTCCAGTTGTCACCCCAAATTGGTCTGAAAAAGGTTCTTTCAAACTCAGGCCAAAGGTCATACTTTCAAGTTTTTTATTTATTTTTCATTTTTCTTTTGATAATAAAACAATAAATGTGCCGCATGACACAACATTTTGCATGGAAAACAATGCAGACCTTAATCATACATGGTTACAAATTTGTTATAACATGACATAAATCCAATGAGCATACTTGCAATGGTATATTATATTTATATATTTTTAAAAAATAAACCCTTTTAATAGTGCTCATTCTTCTCCAGCTAGAAATCAAAACCAAACATGTAAATCTACACAGTCCTAGCAGTGATAAGATAAAAGTAGAAGAAACAAAGAGGAGGGCATAAATATTTCACTTGTGGCGTACCGGATGTTCGTGTCGCTTCAAACGATGTTACCAAGGGGATGAGAGCCTCTTTCATAAAAGAGCTTAGTCACCACTTTAAAAGAAGACCAATAACATGAAGAAAATGTTAATTGTTGTTTCTACTTTGGCCTTTTCCGTGCTTTTACAAGCCACTCCCTCTGTTTGTCTTCGTCCCGTCAAACATGACAGGTGCAGTAATATACTGCACAAATATATTGCATTGAGTATTAAGTTACTGACATTACAGTACACCTTTATATAAATATTTTATTTAGTATGTTGTATATGTGAATACAACAAACACAAACTGTATAGTGTAGACAAACTCATTGCATATATGTAAAAGTAGCGGTACATACCAACAGTTCTCGATAGACATAGCCTACGACATGCAGTTCGTCAATGCCATCCTCTCCCCATGCAACATATGGGACATTGTACATATAAATAAATAAAATGAAATGAAAACAGAAGCAACATAGTTTCTAGAATATTCATCAAAAAAAACGAGAGAACAAAGCAAAAAAGTGGTTAGAGATTTCGAAGCAACAACACACCCGCACACGAGAGAGATGAGGAGAAAAGGAAAAGAAAATCTAACATGACATGTCTACATTTACACACTTACAAAAATAAAGCCAGCCTTGGAGGAACCAGTGAGGTGGACGGCAGGGCTGGAGCAGCAGCCAGCCCAGCATGTAGAGTTTGTAGAGGATGACATCGCCCTGCATACAACTACAGTGTATGAGTAGCACGCCGTTTCTGTCATCACATCAACAGCTTTGTACAGACAAATATTGGTGTTGAAATATGGGTTTGATGTATTGTAAAATCAATAAAAAAAAACATATAATCCAAATAAAATCATTAATTTATATTCACCGTATCAGTTTCTTTATATAGTTGCACTTTTAGCAGCAAACAGCAGCAACAATCTAATTAGCATGTTCAGTTTTCGTCTAGTAAACTGTGAATCATTAAAGCAAGATGTATTAACTCCGTCAAACATGATAATCGGCTAACAGTCGGGATGAAGAATGAGGAACAAAGTGCAGTGGATGACTCTCAGATTAGTTGTGAGGGTGTTAAACCCTGCGACATGCCCATTCAAGCTCCAGTCAGTGCTCCTCTTCCCACACAGAGGGAAGAACAATGCCCAAACCTTAATCCCTGTACAAAAATACATGCATGTGATTAATTTAGGCTAAATGTACTCCCAGAAATGTGACATCAGTCAAGACCTTTGCAGGTCCAAGGAGAGAGTTGGATTCTTTCAAACACAACAAATGCGATCACAGTGAAAGCTTTGATGAATTCAATCTGAGAGAGAATCAGATTTGGTGGATAAAATAAAAAGAGATGGAAAAGACTTTGGTTGTTTCAGAATGAAAACATCTGACTGTGTTTTATTTTGTAATGAACAATGCTACGTGTCCTCTACATGAATCTATTGGGTGAGTGAGGCACCTTTGGCCCAGTGGGGACTGGGATCTTGTTTTTGCATGCCGGGAATCAAGGTCCAAACAGGCACGAGATAGGCCAAGATGATCAGTACTGGACTCTGCATGCTGAGCTAGGAGACAAGTCCTCTCATAATAATAATAATCATCGTATTAACAATATTTCATCGTTTAGAAAGTTAGGAGTTTTAGAAGTCATTTTCCCTAGGTTTTATACAAGGTTACGCTATAAGCCATCTCCTGTATAACTGCTGAAAAAAGAGAACAATATTGTTCATGCTTCAGTTTGCCAAACCAAATAGGGATGCAGCTGGTATAAATGACACCTACAGGCCTGCAGCCATGTTGTTTGCTCTGCTTTAGGTTGATGTCGCTGCCATCCCTGCAGTTACAGACCATCGGGGTCAAAGCCACAAGCCTTGCCTCAAAGTCCACAGAAGTCAGTGAGTGAGGAACAGAGGCCTACAAGGCCTAGAGAGATTCCTAGAGCCCACGCTCGGAAATAAGATTAAAGAAAAATAGACTTCAGCTTCTTTATTTACCAGAGAAGGCGGGCTGAACCGCTGGTGGGACACAGATAGTGATATGTATACACCATTCCTCACAGCCATCTCCCACCCACACACACATCTGTTTAGAAAATGTGTGTGTTTGAGTGTGTGTGTGTATATGGAGCTCCGCGCATTGATTGCAGTGGCGGTAATTAGCACTTCATCAGCTATGATTACAGGAGCTATCTACCAGCCTCCAGTGTGTTTTTATGGTGCTATAAAAAAGCAACATCTCAGATGGTTCTAGGGGTATGCATGTTGTAGACAAAAAGTTAATTTGGACTGCTTCATATGTATACATGTTTGTTTTCACGCCCCGTCTGTGTTGATGTGGTTTTTTTTTTTAGAAAATCATACAACTTCCTTGCAAAATGTCTTTTATCTTTTCCGGATTCTTTGACCAAAAAAAAGGAAAAAAGAAAAGCTGTGACTAAAGATAGAAAGACGAGGTGAGGGGAACGTACTTGTAAAAAATATAGGACACTCTAGTCCAGATATTTACTCTATTTGTACAGTCCCTATCCCAGAACACAGCTGGTGAACTGTAGTATAGAAAATAGATCTGAAGGTACACAGAATCTGCTGCAACAGGGTGATCGTAGATAAGAAGGTTTCATCAAGCAAAGTACCACAAGCGTCACTGTGAAACACGTGTTTTTTGCACATGAACTCTCACAGTTTTTAGAGAAATCTAAAGGCATTCCATGATCAGAGGTCCTCTTCCCCTCCTGTGCTGGATAGAGAGACTCAGCCACCCCAGAATCCATCCGTTTGCACTGAGATAGCCGGAGAAGGGACGTAGGAGGAGGAGGAGCGGGACAATATAGGAAAGAGAGGCTCGTCTGGATGTGATCCACAGGAGAAAAAAAAGACAGTCTTTAGTCTAGTTGGAGAAAAAAAGCCCTGCCTCCGTCACACTCCTCCCCTCCAAACACACACAGGACACCGATCAGGTGTGGCTATGTGGTTGGTTTGTCGGGCTTGCTGACAGGTTTGCCTCCGTTCATCACCACTGGCTCACTTGTGCTTTTACTGGGAGGTACCGCCGCCTTGGGCAATGTCTCTCCGACATCATGCAACGATGGCTCTCTGTACATGGCGACTGGAGCATCAGGCATGGAGGAAAAGAGAGCAGAGACAAAGGGAAAGCTGTTAGCAAGAGCATCTTCTCTGCCCTCGCTCTATCTTATCCGCACTAAAAACTCACATTTCAAGGAGAATCATTTTTGATAAAATTACAATTTAGAAAAGAACAGAAAACAAAAGCTAAGTCTCACTATCCCCTACTTTAATGTCACTCCACCACAGCTGTATTACTGTCTTGACAGGACACTTCACTTTGATTCCCTGTTTAAAATGATGGGAAGCAATCAGGCTGGTGGCTGACGAGAGTGATGGTGGCATCTGCAGGACTATCAACATTTTATGCTGCACTTATCTGCCCCGCCCCCCCGTCTATACTGTATCCCTCCAGCAGCAAAACATTGAATCAGCAAACAAAGAATGTCAAACATGGACATTTTCTTTACAGTAGATGTACCACTGGTACATATAGAATACAACTTATATGTTTAATACTTTCTTTTATTTATTTTTTTGGTGGGGGGTGTTGCCCCTAATATCTAAGGATAAGCCGAGCTTACCTTCTAATGGCTTGGGCAGGAAGTGAGCAGCTGGTTTGGTTTTCTTCACTCGATTCCCTTTCATGGCTTGTCCATCTTTGTTGAGCCCTAGGAACCACGCTCTCCCTGACTCCTGTTGTCTGTACAGCATGGACGAGTAGATCACGTAGTAATTCTCGAACACAGACTCTTTGAACTTGCATTCTGCTGTAAAGAGTTCCTGCAAGGACACACAATCAGCTTGTTAAAATGTTTAGCCGAAAACAACAAACTATGACTTACAAGGAAAGAAAACCTAAAAAAAAAACATGTCAGATGTCTTCATTTGAAGAGGGGAGAGAGAGAGAGAAAAAAAACAGTCCCCCCACCCTGCCCCAACAGGTGGAAGAGTTTGGGTTCAAGAAAACACCTCAAACATAAACATAAACCCACACGTGGTGGGTGGGAGGTGCAGGCATCCCCTTTGCACCAGGAGGGTTTGCACCCATCTAGCGTGCACTCTAGTCGCGCTGCTCCGAGGTGTGGAGGAGATTCAGGGAATGAGAGAGAGCATTGAGTCCAAGGTGGTGTGTGCATTACCGTAAGACTTGTGTGACCGTGCATGCGTGTTGCATCAGCGATTAGTGGCTCCGTGGTCTTTCTCCTAGATCTAGGAGCTCACAGGGGCAGAGCACCATCTGTGTATCCATTCCAGGGACGTTTTGATTTCTTCGGCCTTCAAGGCGTCACGAAGGGGTGCCAATCAGGGGCGGAGCAGGGGGGGGCTTAGGGGGCTTAAGCCCAGGTTGTTTTTTCAAAAGCCCCGGGTCTTTTGTGATGCATGGGCAAAGCAAAGCAGATATGTAATCAGAATAGTTTTAGTTTTTTGTGAGTTGGCTGACCCTTACCACAAAAGAACAGTGAACTCTGAATGTTCAACTGGAACGACTTGATTCAACATAGCCTTGGCTGAAAATCTAAATAGAAGGAAACATTTAACTAAGAGTTAAAACAACAATTGTTACTAGCAAAGGCTTACATGTATAAATATTTAGGGCAAGATACTATATGTCAAATAGAGGAGATAAAGGGTTAAAGATATGATGAAAACACAACATCTGCCATTGAAATCAGGAGGATTGGAGTCTTCGGGACATACAAAATTCACAAATCAAATATTTTGAAAGTATTTTGTCAGAAAATTTCCATGACCAAAACTACCATAAATCCATATTTACTGTAATAATCTTGAAACATCTTTTATATATCTTTAAAGTGTCATTTAGCAGCACGTGGTTTTATTTATGAGAGCTTTCGGACTCAGAACACAGAATGCCATGATTACCATCCAATTATCTCCTTGGTGAATTAGTCCTGTCAGAGCTTCTCTCCCCAGATGGTATTCAACTGACAGAGGAGCTGAGCAAGAAGAAGCAAAGAGACAACTTGGATGACATTAATGATCCCGGAGAAGCACCCGGCTGTATTCAGAGTGTCCTCTCTATCCTTGCTTGAGGACTTGTGGGCATTTCTGAGAGGAGGGCATGGATGCATAATGCATAACGACAGCAACAGCTGACATGTCAGAAAACTCCAGAGGAGGAGCTCGCTCAGTTCCAGCTGAAAACAGTCAAAGCAGTTTGTGCAGGAACTGATGGCTCGCAGTGGTGATTTTGTTGCACGGGATGCACACAAGTAAACTCTCTTGTTGTTGATCACATCCTACTAGAAATTTACCAACCTATTACGGCAGACACAAATGTAAGAATTAGACAAAGAAATGCAGCTTTGAAAGTAACATGTTGACAGTCACATGGTTGGATTAAAGATGAATTTCACTCGTTTTTTTAAAAGTATTGGCAGTGGTCTCTAGTATAAATGAATGCCTTGTGAGTCGATCTCTGTTGGGAAAAAACACTCTGGTGCTGCTGTTTCAGGAACTAGTAGTGAACCAGAGCAGAGGGGAGCAGAACACAGAAGGATTAGGAGTCTTATTTCCTGATATATGGACATCTCTCCTCTGATTGGATAACAGCAGCACGACTCTACCACTGACTCTGTTTGCTCTGCAACGTTGATGTTTGGATGGTCGAGCCACTAACGCAAACGCACGCACGTACGCACACACACACCACTCAAACGGAGAAAAGGCGGCTGAGATGGTAGCATATTCCCAGCCTAAATTATCGTCCAAGTCTGTCCTTGATGCTCACCGACCAAACTATTCAGCTAGCGGCTAGCATTATAATTGTACTCATAGCTGTGACTCTCCACTGGGTGGTTTTACCATTGGTATAGTGCCTGCTTAAAGAAGTCATTCATCTCAAACCCATCCCAGTACTGGCGGTGATTTAACAAGCAGTCTCTGAAATCCCCGCTAGCTACACGGAGAAACTGGATGTTAATGTTTACTTCCTTGGCCAGTGACCTTCATCTCTATAGTTGCTTGTGAGAATGATTTGTCTGTTCATGTTGTGTAGGGCAGAGGATGTGGCCAGCAGATATTAATTTGCAAGCTTTTCCCAGGGAGCGTTTTCATTCATGTTAAAAAAAAAGTTAAACTTTCAACAACAAATCTGTGAAAAGGAGACTTTGTGGAACCAAATAACTTGTGTTCTAATAGAAACTGAGCTATGCAGAAGTCAAAGCGGTTTTATGCTTCACAAATGTTTCAATTACTTAAATGAAAGTTCTCCCATCCTGTGCAGCAGCTCTAAAGGAGAACATCAGTTCAATGGCAGACCAGGTTTAGCACAGCAATGATTACTTATATAACGCCTATAAAACAGCCCTGAGTAGAAGTAAGCTGGTGCCAAAGCTTTAATTGTAGCTAATCAAATGCCTTCACATACGTTTGTGTTTATGGAGGCTGAACATGCGGAGGTGGTTTGTTTGCAGAGTGAGACGGCCACTGTAATCAGCTGCATTTGTAGCTCGGAGCGGTGAAGGCAGCTGACGTCAGACGCATTGTTTGCTGATTGTATTTTAAGTGTGTCAGTGGCATGTTGAATGCTTTTATTGTGTTCTTTGTCTTTCCACAAAGAAATCAGCATTTCCTTAAGTAATGTCTCTTCATTTTATCACACAGACGAAAAAGACAATGTCTGAGCAGTGTCTCTATGCAGCCAGACATTAAAGCCAAATTAAATCCCTCTAATTGAGCAAATCATAAAGAAAAAGAAAGAAATTTGTTGGCAACAGTCACCCATCAGCAACAATTATTTGTTTTAAAACCAAATTAAAAAGCGCTTTTATAGTTTATCATAACCAGATCACACCAAATGTGCTGAAAGGACCAAGGATACAGATGATGAATACGAGAAAAAGTAAAAATGTATTATAATGACAAAAGACGGTGGAAAGAGAAGCAGCAGGGAAAATGGTAAAGATTAGATTAATGAACAGTTCTATGTTCAAACTCATACAGAGAGAGATGTGAGTCGGCTCCTGCCAAGAGCTTTGATAAAGCAATAACATACATGGCTCAAACCATTAGGTTTGGAAAAGGGTTGGACTCCAAACCGCACTAACTCACCCCAAACATTAGCCCTCAGATGGGAATCAGCTGGAATGTTCACAAACAACACATCAGTAGGATTAAACAGGACATTCAGGTGTCGAAGCAGTTGGCCTTTCCCTTCACCAGACCACGGACAAATGTACCCAACTGTTCCTTTAGGGGTACAAAGTCTTGACACTGTAAGGTACACTTCTTCAGTCTTCAACTGAGGGCACTTGTTGCTACTCTAGTATTTTGTACCTTTTAGAGTTCAGTCTTGTACCCTAGATTAACAGGACCAAAAATGAACCTAAAAAGGTACAAAAGCAGTTTGGAATATAGAATAGAACTTTATTGATCCCACATGGGGAAATTTGGTTTCAGAACAACAACCCATCCAGGTTTGACATACAGAACATTCAAAAGACACAACAGGATCAGGCTGAACTGTGGGCAGGCTGCTATGCAATATAATCTACACAATTATGTAATTTTGTTTTTGTTTTGTTTTTTCCTGATGGAGCTGCACAGTGACACAATGGTTAGGTCTGTTGCCTTGCACCAAGAAGGTCCTGGGTTTGAATCCTGACCTGCTGTCTGTCTGCATGTAGTTTGCATGTTCTCCCTGTGCACATGTGGGTACTCTGGCTTCCTCCCACAGTCCAAAAACATGACTGTCAGGTTGGTTGGTCTGTCTAAATTGTCCTTAGGTGTAAGTGTGTGCATGTTTGTTTGTCCTATGTGTCTGTGTTGCCCTGCAATGAACTGGCAACCTGTCCAGGGTGTACCTCGCCTGTTAGGGCTGGGGGATATGACCTAAAATCAATATCACAGTATATTGAAGAGTTCACCTCGATAACAATAAATGGACGATAACTACATGTATGTGCAAAAGCAAAAGTTGTCCACTAGATGAGGCTGTCACGTGTTTTACCTTGAGTCACGTTGTCATGTGACTTGAGGTGTACAGCTTCTTAACTCATTAACTGCCAGCCGTTTTCTGATCAGAAAGCCCCTGGCAGCGTTTTTGAGTGTTTTTACTGTTTTTTGAAGAGTCACAGAACATTGTGCTCTATGATTGTGTAAATGCCAAATTTACCAAAAGAAAGAGTAGACTCACTTCTTACATATGGAAGAATCGCCGTATTTCTCGCATTACCCGTTCTTTCACAATCTGGTGCCCAAGCGCTGCTGCAGAAGCATTTCCGGTTCGGTGCATAATTTTTTTCACAGCAGTGGTCGCCAACCTACTCACATCTTTTAATTTTTTTATTACTAAATATATTGACATTGGAAAAATATTGGTTAGAGTCAGAAATTGCAATAACAATTAATTTTCGATTTATCGCCCAGCCTTCTCGCCTTTTTGCCCAAAGACTGCTGGAGATAGGCACCAGCCCCCCCGTGGCCCTGCATGGACAAGCGGGTTTAGAAAATGGATGGATGGGTGTTTTTTTTTCCAGTCATCCATTTCTTATCAGAACAACTTGGTTCCCCAATATCCAACATGTTATCTAAGGTGACATCTGAGATGGCGAATCATGAGTTATACGTTTTCAGTGTTCAGTTTTTATGAATGAAAGTTATCCAGACAGGGATTTGAAAACTTAACCTTTGGACAGAAAGGTAAGTCAAAGTCCCAATAGTTGTCACACACACTGGTGTGTGAAATTTGTTCTCCGCATTTGACCCATCGCCTGGGGGAGCGGTGAGCTGCAGCTGTGGCCGTGCTCAGGAACCATTTGGTGGTTTAAACCATAGATATCATATATATCACTAGATGCCTTACCCACACTGTTCGTCAATTGGACGAACGTCCCTACGCAGCGGCCATCTTACTTCGGACAGCTGCCCCCTTTCCTAACATTGGTGTCAATGGTGCATGTACTATTTAAATAACTCTAACTTGCTCAATTTTCAACCAATTTTCAAACGGTTTGATTTGTTATAAACGCCAGATATGTGGCTGTGAAATATGACGGATTTGGCCCATTAATTTAAAAATGTGCAAATATGTTGTATCAAGCCTATGTGCTATAAGGTTTGTAATAATGCAACCCGCTTGTAAATCCGTGTTTTTGTTTAAGTTGTTCAATCACCTTCCACCTGCTACCATTGAGAACAAAACGTAAGCTGTCCGAGGTAAGATGGCCGCCGTGTAGGGACGCTGTTGACTCCCAGTTAAGGCATCTAGTGATGTATATGATATCTATGGTTTAAACCCCCAATCCAACCCATTAATACTGAGTGTCAAGCAAGGAGGCATTGGGTCCCATTTTTTCAAAGTCTTTGGTATGACCCAACTGGGATTTGAACCCCAATCTCCCAGTCCTAGGGCTGACACTCATACCACTAGACCACTGAGCTAGTGACAGCAAACCAACCTGTCGGTCAAGTGGGAGTGGTTTCTGTCTATGCAAGTTTTATTCAAGTCTCTTATATTGAAAAGAATAGTTTGGGTTTCTTTTTCCCTATAACACAGATGCTCTCATGACCTTGGTCCTTAAAGGGGACCTAGAAAGTAAACCAACATTTTCCTTGTTGTTGTTGAATAAGACAGCTTGGGTGGTCAACAGTAGCATGCCAAAAAATCAAAGCCGTGTTTGACCTACTTTTTATATAAATTATAAAGTTGAAAAAGGCGAGAGAAAACCTCCTGTTCTGAGAAAGCCTTCCTTAACACGTCATAAGGGGGAGCCACGCCTCCTCAAACCTGCATGTGTTTGAGGCCTTCTGTCCTGGCCGAGTGGGAGGGGTAAACAGCTTACTGAAGGCCTGAGTAAGGGGGTTTAGAATGGCCTGTATCAGGGCTCCTGGGACAGATGAAAGCCCAAAAAAAATTTTTTTATGCTTTTTGGAGGCTCAAAGCTCTGTTTTAGATTGTTGATTAAAGGAACATGGGGCAGGATCTTTAAAAAATCTGTAAAAAATTAAACATGTATGTTCATTTTTTCAAAGCTAATGGGTTGATGAAGCGTTATAAACCAAAAAGAATGAGGCCACCCATGTATCGTTCCATTTTCTTGAACAGGCTGTTTGCTGCAAAATGCGCTGCAGTTCGGTCACGAATTTCCCGCGCTGCCCTACGGATGTGGCGTCAATTGACACTGCTTGCGCATTCATGACAGCTTCAAAACAGAAAGAAAATGTGTTCGACACTGCAGATCGGTAGGTGGCGCTATTGCACCGTAAGTTGCTTGCCAACCGCCAAACTCCAAAAGAAGAACTGTGGGAATGGATTCTACTGCAACCAGCAAACGACCAAGCGTGGCACAAAGGAAGTTTATTCAGCGGCATCTCGTGAGTCAAAAACCAAATATGGTAAAAGACAGGCAGGGACCCGAATCTATATCGGATACGTGATTGACGAATGGAGGCTGCTTCAACTATATCTGGGACTCAAAAAGGATGCTGCCATGGCTCATTTCCTAGTGAGCAGGTAAGAAACATTATAGGTTGTGTTTAGAGATGATGACAATGATCTGACCTCACCGATGACTCAGAGAGAGCTAGCGTGCAGTAGCATTAGCTGTGATCATGCTACAGTAGTAGCATTAGCTGTGATCATGCTACAGTAGTAGCATTAGCTGTGATCAGGGCTGCAGCGTGGATTGCTTCGCCGCAATATTGTCCGTGAGAGCGGCGGGGAGTTGCCTTTTCAGCGTGAGATATTGGAGGTGTGGTGTGAGAGCGTGTGAAGAGAATCAGGTAATGGTATTTTTGTGTTTGTGTAACATAGCCGTCTGTGCACGCTCCCGTGCTGGGCTGCAGTTACTCGCAGAGCCGGGCGCGTCGCTCGTGAGCATCGTTTCTTTTTTCCTGCCTCTAGTTCCTTTAATTGCATTCTAGGTCACTTTTAATATTTAGAACATTAGTACATATGTAGCTTTTACTGCTTGGGAGCATAAATTGACTTTTCAGGCCCTCAAAAGTGTACACATAGCTACTCCCATGTAAAATTTGCAACCTGCAGGGTACATTATTAGCCCAGGTTATTTCTTTCTATTTATGCTAGGGTGGGCTGATTACTGAA
This sequence comes from Aphyosemion australe, assembly GCA_006937985.1. Classification (NCBI taxonomy): domain Eukaryota; kingdom Metazoa; phylum Chordata; class Actinopteri; order Cyprinodontiformes; family Nothobranchiidae; genus Aphyosemion; species Aphyosemion australe. The sequence goes on along the minus strand of SSNS01000011.1, from coordinate 503,459 downwards.
TGCAAACATGTTGGTGAGGAGATAGAAAAAAAGAAGATAAATGGGCCTCAGAACCATAAATACTTTAACTACATTGAGCCAAATACTACAAGCCTAATACAGAAATTCTAAAATCATGACAAACAGGTTGCTAAATATAATTCAGTAAAAGTCACTTATATATTTCTGTGATAATAACATGTGCCTGTATGAGTGGCTGTTCAGCCTTTAGTGGATTTATAGAGGCTACATTTTACAATTTTAAATGTTTAAAGATGCAAACATGTTTAAAGTTCCACAGTTGAAAAGCTTTCCAGCAGCTCTTTATGAGCATAAAATTAACAGAATGCATGACTTTAAAAATCTAATTAACAGCTCTTTAAAAAACATATTTGTTTACATTTTGACTTTAGAGTTTTTTTATGTTCTTGTTCTTTGAGGAAATGCAAAGAAACACAACAACATAGAGCAGTTCAAGGGCAAATGGGAAACCTTCTGAGACAACGAAAAACCTTTTTTTACAACCTAACTTCATTTTTTACATCTTTTATCCTTGTTTTTTAACAATATTTTTCTGCTACTTAAAGGCTTGTCTTGTCAGACTTTAAAAAATAGTCCATTTAAACAATCCTCCCACCTTTGCTCTGCTGTAAGATTCTAATATTTTGGGGAAATATGGGTGACATTGAAGGAGGACAAAGAGAGGGAGACTGAGACACTGCACACACTTTCACACCAGCGGAAAATCGAATCATTTTTGAGGCATCAAACGGTTGATTTTCTACTCGCTCGATGTCCCCCCGCCTGGCGCTCCACATCAGTGGATCCTTTAGCATGTGATTGGCCACGCTCTGAATGGGGAGGCCATAATTGACCTTGGCCACAGACAGCGTGAGGGCCAAAACTACTCAGCCCTACATAATCAGCAAAGCAAAGAGAAAGGGACAAAAATACTGAAAAGTCACAGCAAACCAGAAAGAATTGATTCTGTGGGAAAGAAAATAAAAAATAAAATATATAAATAAAATGGAGACTTTGACAATAAGAGTTTGACAGGGTGTAATGGATGCATCCTAGACAAAAATGGAGTGTGGAGGTTTAATAAATATGATGAAGAAAACCATAAAATAGTAAAATAATAAAAATGTATTTTACCAACAGAGCTTTTAAAGGGAGAATTTAAAAATAAAAGCAAAACAGCAGTGATTTTAAATTAAGACGACCTAAAAGCAGGTGAGCCAAGGTTTATAAGTGGGTGCTTATTATGCTTATTAATATGCAAAGTGATGCTCACAACCCCACTGTGGGAACCAAGAAATCGTTTATTAATGCTGCCAGCATAAAACCTGTTAATCCAGAGAAAAAGGTCAACCTCCAGAAAGCTGAGCGACATTGACATTGCTACGCCGCTCTAATCTGTATAGAAGTCACGTAGACAGTGTGTGCAGACAATGGGAGCTTCAGCAGACCTGTCTGATTATGAGACTCAGACGAGGAAGAAGCGTGAGGGGCCGAATGTGGAGGACAGCCTGTAAACAACTAGACCAGGCACCCCGCAGCAGGGCTCACCTTTAAGTTGTCTTTAAAATTAAAAAGAAAATGAAAAACTCCTCTAGTCTATGTGGTATGATTAGAATCAGATGTGCAGAAAGGAAAAGACAAAAAAGAACAAATTTGAGTCCAAGAAAAGGCTTTTAAAAATACTAGGCTGTTTTTAATCCATGCACTTTTTTCTATAAAGTGAAGGAAACGTTCCTGAGAAACTGGAGATTTGAGTTTGGCAGAATGAAAGGACAGGAGACAAAGTGACACCCTCCTGATGTACATCAGAAAACCACATCTCCTGACTCTGTTCCTTAGATCGTACAGATCTCTGGATCTGCAGACAGCAGAAGTCTCTTGTCAGACTTTTTAACACTCTGACAAAAGTTACTCAAAGGGCCATTTCTGCCTTTTTAAAATGCATTTTGTGTGAAAGCTATATATACTGTGTGTATTTTCCCTGGTGATAGGGGGCAGTATATAGCTAAATCATTGCAAGCAAGCAGCATTTTTGTGTTCAAGTAAGACCTTACCTACAGATGGCCATTAGGGTCAAAAATCCCTGGGAGTACAACCTTCAGCAAAATGACAAGCACATCAGACTACCTTTCATCACTGGCAACGAGCAAAGAGGTAAATGTTTAAATCAACGTTTATGAATGGTGTAAAGTTTTGTTTGTTACAAATCAGTAAATGCATTTTGTCCTCACAGGCTCACGTAGAAGGAAACATGGCTTCCAATACGGCGTCGACCATAGATATCATATATATTGCTAGATGCCTGAACTGGGAGTCGACAGCGTCCCTACACGGCGGCCATCTTACTTCGGACAGCTTACGTTCCGTTCTCAATGGTAGCAGATGGAAGGTGAGTGAACAACTTAAACAAAAACACTCTTAACTCGATGAAATATTAACGGATTTACAAGCGGGTTGCATTATTACAAACCTTATAACAAATAGGCTTGTGATGACATACTTGCACATTTTTAAATTAATGGGCCAAATCCATCATATTTTACAGCCACATCTCTGGCGTTTATAACAAATCAAACCGTTTGAAAATCGGTTGAAAATTGAGCAAGTTAGACTTATTTAAATAGTACATGCACCATTGACACCAATGTTACGAAAGGGGGCAGCTGTCTGAGGTAAGATGGCCGTCGCGTAGGGACGTTCGTCCAATTGACGAAGAGCGCGGGTAAGGCATCTAGTGATATGATATCATTACCTTGCCCATGTGTTTCAGACCCAATTTTTATAGTTATATGTTATAAAGTCGCCAATATTTTTCAACAACTGGGCATCATTTAATTCATTTTCAACAACATTTCGATGGATATTTCCAGAAATTAATGGTAACAACTACACATTGTCACTTTAAGCCAATTGTTATGACATTTTGGAGACTAGAGCTGTTTTACAATGTCTTCAAAAAGAAAACAAAGAAAAATTAATCACAGTTGAATTATTTTTTGGAGGTCACAGATGTTCTAACTGCCTTTAAGTCAATACTCAGGGTGAAGTATTATTATTATTTAAGGTGACATTAACTAGGAAATATGCCCTTTATAATTTATGAGGGTGAACTACATCCTCCTTCACTCTGTACTTGAGTTTTTAAGAGGAACTACAACAATAACAGTTTTTTTTGTAGATTTTTTTGGCACCCTGAAGGCGGGGACCCATTAACGCAGAACCAGTACAGCTCCCCTGGCTCATTACAAACACGTTTCCTTCCATTCACCAGAAAGGAAAAGAGCTAATCTCTCTGGGTTATCACCATCTGATCTGCAATGACCAAAACCACTGAGGTCTACTTAGGTGGGACTATGACAAAAATTAAAGACATTTATTTGTTTGTTATTATAAGAGTTTTGATTAATTTAAAAATGATTAAAATAAAAATGTAGAAATGGATTCTTGTGCCATGTGGCTCTGGGGGAAGTTGCTGCAAAAGACTGTCAAGTGTAGAGAAAAAAAAGAGCACAGTAGGAAAGCCTGAGCAAACACACAAAGTGTCACTCTCACCACTGTTGGATCATCAGGGTGTCAAGTGTGTGTTTTACTCCACTCTGCTGCAGCTGATCCATAAACTAATGGCAGATTGGTGTCAAGCCAGCCAGATTCTTCTTACATTGGACATTCAACTCTCGTCGAGCCAGCCAGCAGTCGTCTCCGTGCAGCAAGCTCACGACTGCATACTGACACGTTTCACAAACACTGAGCACACTCATGCAAGTCTAATCTCAAATGAAAACCAGTTACTTATGAAGCAGAAATACAGTGTGAATATATTAAAAATGTGTGTGAGCTGTGCAAGGAGGAATGGAACTTCTTCTATCGCTCTCGTTCCGCCTCCATGATGTTTGTGTTGTTAGCGCAAACAGAAACTGTCCCAGATTTTCTTGATCCTTTTATATGAAGACGTGTGTGTGTGTGTGTGTGTGTGTGTGTGTGTGTGTGTGTGTGTGCGTCTGTTCCATGTAAACGTACCTTTCTTAATGTTTTATGCATTAATCTCAGCTTTCAGATGAAGTTATTGGAACATATTCTGGAGTTTGAGGATGAGACCTTCCAACATAATGGCTTTGTGTTTGTTGTGTTTGATGCCGTTTCTACATGTCTGTTTGTGTAATCATTAGAGTCCATCTTGTCTTTCTCCTCACAAATCAGCCACTGGATGGATTTTCACAAAAGTCTTACTTTTTAGAGTCAATTCCATTCAAGATTTCTGTCACATCCAACTGACCTAGAAAACACAAAAATGACTATAACTCACTCAATTTTACATATAAAGCTACAGATTGGTGTTATAGTAGATGAAAGCATCTCATCATTCTCTAAGCCAGCACTGTGCAATCCTGGTGCTTGAGGACTAATGTCCTGCATGTCTTTTAGTCTCTGCTCCAACATGCCTGACTTGAATGAATGAGTGATTACCGGGCTCTTGCAGAACTTGCGGACATGCTGAACAGGTAATTCAGCCATTTAATCAGGTGTGTTGCAGCAAGAAAACAACTAGAATATGCAGAACAGTGTCCACAAGGAGCAGTATTGAACACCATCCCTCTAAGCCTTACACACTGTGTGAAATCTTTGATCAACATTTTGACATAAACCATTGGAGCCAGACATGTTTACCTATTGCAAAAATGTCTCAGACGGCCTCTGTAGCCAACTGATGTTAATTTTACAATGAACCATAATTTGGTGTGATAGCTGAAAGTATTTTACAACCTGTACTCCAAGGTGCTAACTCTGGTGTTCAAGGCTCTTCAGGGAACTGCTCCTCCTTACTTGGCTAGCCTTTTGAACAGGCATGTTCCATCAAGAGCTCTCCATTCAGCTGATAGGGAACTGTTGGTGGTTCCACGTTCAAAATACAGGTCACAGGGGGATCGTGCATTCTTGATGTTGGCTCTGAGACTATGGAATGAACTGCCTTTAACGGTGTGCCAGTCACCTTCTTTGCTGGTTTTTAAGTCCCGCTTGAAGACCCATTTTTATGTCATGGCTTTCCAACAGCAGATGTTAGCGTGGCTTCATTGTCCTGCATGAAATGTGCCATTTTTATTAGGTTTTATGTTTTTATGGCTGTTTAACTGTTTTACTTGTACTTGTTGTTGCTTGTTGCATTGTCCAGCACATTGGGCATCCAATAAGGTCATGGAAGGGGCTTTATAAAAAAAGTAAAATTAAATTAAACGTATTATTATTTTATAATGCCAAAAAATGTCAAAAACTTAAGCATTTGTCAAAATTAGATGATCTTGGTTTTGAACTGTGTTTCTGTGAGGAATGCCAGACCTTTAATTGCAGTTGTTTCCAGATGCTAATCTTTCATATTATACAAATGTCTTCCATTATATTTTCCAAGCTATTAGAATATTTTTACAGCCAGATAATCAGACCAAACAGCTAAAAACCGACTCCAACGCACTCCAAAGACTATGTCTATATAATGTCAAAACGTTCTCTGAGAAACACAAATATAGGAAGTTACAAGCTCTAATTGTAATACACTGTGTAGCCAAAATTAAGTCACCACCTGTATTTATGGTTGCTGCAGTTGATCAGGTCTAGGTTCAACATTACTCTATGAGCCCAACACTGAGGTCAGCTGATTACATGAATATACATAATGATTCCATAAATGTCTTTTTTTCCCTGATGACATGGGCTTGGCTATTCCAAGCTGGCAATACCAGGAATCATCGGGATCAGATTGTGAAAGAGTAGTTCAGGGAGTCTGGATTTTAAAGCTGCAACAGCAAATCTGCAACAAGCTAGCTTTTAAACACAAACACAGTCACCCCTAAGCTACCTCCACCTGATACCCACCTTGCCAGAGGAAACAAGAGAGCACTAAACACCAGTCGCTGTTTTCTAGATCCAAACGTCTTTTATCGTCCGTGACTATAAATGGTGTTTTTCTTTTTGGGACTCTGGTAGTTTGGTAGTTGAAGTGGTAGCAGCCGGCTGTTTCTCCCTCACTGATATTAATGGGCGAAGAACCTCACACCAGTGGTGTTCTGTTGCAAAACGCCCGAGTGCGTAACGAGTTGTGGACCCAGGTAGATGCGGAAGTGTGGTGGTCCAGTGGGACAGACAACCAGATGGTCCAATCGTTCGTTTTGAATGAGCCGTGTTAATGACTGGGGTTTTTAGACAAACACGAGAACCACTTCATTAGGTTTTTTATCTCTACATTATATATAGCCATAGTATGTTAGAAGACATGAAACATTTTTTTAAGCTAGCTTGTCATTGTAGCTTTGAGAGTATTTAGGATGTGCAGAAGCTTATCCAAACAGTGCCACACTGAACGTGTGCCACATTCAAACCTAGAGGATGTCCAACAAGAATGTGTGACTGTTTTTAATGGCAACTTTTTATTGGCCAAGCAGTGTGCTAGTCTTGTTATGTACTTGTACCGAAGTTGCACAAGGCTATGATCGTGTTACCTGTAAAATTTAACATTGTCAATGGAATATAAATGACTCCTGCCATCAAAGATAACTCCACATCTCATCACAGGATCGTCTGATGGGCCATAGATGTCCTGCTCTACTGAGCTATGAAATACATTTTCCTAGCTGTCATCAAGATTTTAGCACGGCTCACCTCTGGTGTCGTCCTACGAGTAAGATCTGAAGCGTGCTTGCAGCAACGAATTGTCATTAAAACTACAAATAAATCCTTCATCTGGCTGACAGATAAAGGGTTCTATTTTCACAGAAGCAGAGGCAGGAGTGAAAAACAGGTGCTGTTTAGTGTGGCACACCTGCATTGTTTGTCCTTTCATCTTTACTGACACCTTGCACTGTGAGGGGGTGGAAAGGCACAGCGGAGGCTATGCAGATATAGAATGCTGTGTGGTGTAATTTTGGAGCCAGGTTTGGTGTTAAATTGAGCTGGAGGACTAGCTCTTATCACAAATGCAGGCACACTCCGTTTTTTTCACGATTTAACAGGTTCGCAACTTGACTGATTCAGAAAAGGCCAATAGCTCAACAAGGGTCTTGTAAAGCGGCAGGGATTTTCATAGGATTAAGCCAAGGGGGAGTTTATGCACACTAAATATTGCTCCTTCATTTCATTTTACATTAATATTAATACAGTTACTTGTATACCAAAGCGCTATTACAACATATAAATAAAACATGAAATACAACATTATTTGAAGTTGCTTTGAAATGGATACGTGTTTATCTTGCTGGGTCATTGTGGCTGAAACACAGGAGTGAGGCTGTCATATGGGCCAGGATGGGTTCTTTGGGGCAACGGTGGCTCAGGGGTTGGGAGTTTTCCCTGTAATCCATGGGTTGCTGGTTCAAACCCAGACTACAACCGAACCAGTCGTCGTGTCCTTGGACAAGACACTTCACCCACCTTGCCTGCTGGTGGTGATCAGATCAGAAGAACTGGTGGCTTTTGTGTATAGCAGCCTCACTTCTGTCAGTGTGTCCCAAAGCTGCTGTGGCTACGATGTAGCTCATCACCATACGTGTAGTGTAAAGCGCTTTAGAGTCCTCTGACTCAGAAAGGTTTAAGATTCTTTACAGAACACACATCACTACAAACACAGTATGTGTTTCTGCAACATATTACTTAAGCAAATACTGCACAATGCCTTTGGTTGATTGTCACATTGTTGGTTGTAGTGTTAGATCCAAGGTGCAGGTGAAGCTCCACCTGGAACAGTAAACTGGAACAAACAGGGAGCTAAAACAACACGAATACAACAGGGGGAAACTGGGTAAGGGTAACAGGAGGATCTGACAAAAAATAAAGGAAAGGATGTTTGTATACTGAGGGATGGGATTACATAACATGTTAATGGGAAAAGGGTGCATAATCAGTGACTGGGGAGCTGATGGAAAAAAATCCAAAACAACTAAAGAGACACACATGGTGACATTTCAAAATATTGTTTTACTGTAAATCATTGATTTCAGCTTTTGTTACACATTAACTCAGTCACTGCCATCACGTTTTTTTTACGGGGTGGGCATCGGAATGAGCCCCCGCACCGTTAGAATAAACATCACGTGTCTAAAGCGGATATTCATCCGTGTATGTCAGGCATCTCGTGATCAGGAAGCAGAAAATCAATGAATTAGGAGATCGTTTTGGGACGCTGCTGTGAAAAAAGCGATGCGCCAACCGGAAATGCTTCTGCAGCTCACGCTTCAACAACAGATTGTGAAAGAACGGATAACGCTAGAAATACGGTGATTCTTCCTGATGTAAGGAGTGAGTCTACTCTTTCTTTTGGTAGTTTTGGCGTTTACATGATTATACAGCACAATGTTCTGTGACTCTTCAAAAAACAGTAAAAATGCTCAAAAACACTGGCAGTCAGGGGCTTTCTGATCAGAAAACGGCTGGCAGTGAATGAGTTAAAGGTTTCATCAGCCACTTTCTCATGACTCATGTAGGTTCAGGTTTGAGAATATAATGGGGTCTTAATCTGTTGCTAAAAGGACTAAAAGTAATTTTGTTCTCATCACTAGCTCCAACCCCTATACTTATAATTCCACTGTAGATTTTAAAGGCACACTTGGCAGTTTTAGCTTGCTTTTAGCACCCCCTAGTGTCCGTTTAGTAGAAACAAAAGTGAAACTTATCTCCTCGCTGTGCGTTCATCTTTTTAACACCTTAATCTAACTGCTGAAATGTCTCCTCAGCCTTCATTAGTGTCTACAGGAGCGGTTCATCACTAAATCAAACAAATCAGCTGTGTTCATGATCTAAAACATGCAGGAAACATGCTGGAAGCAGACTGCAGCACCAGGTATGTCAGCTACGTTTACATTTACAGCAGGCAGCAGACCGCCACTCTGATTTTTACAAATGTGGTATTCTGGCCACAGAGGGTGGTGGGGGTCTGAGTAACATTTCATTAACCCTGTGAAAGATCATTTTAGCACATACTGGCTCAAAAAAAATGATTTAAAAATATGAAAAAGTTTCATTTTATGGCTTTAAGGCAACTTACACAACACAATACACATAGATTCCACATATCTAGATATCTAGAAATTACCACTCACTGTCAGATATTGCTAGCAGTGGAATTACTAAGAACTAGGGCTGTCAATCAATTTAATTTTTTAATCGCGATTAATCGCATGAGTGTCCATAGTTAACTCACGATTAATCGCAATTTTTTTTTTCTTATTCAAATTTTTCTTATTTCAACTATGGAGTGGACAAATATACTTTTTAAAGAAAATATGTTTATTATAACTGTACCAAACAAACATGATACACTCCAGTATCCTCCTTAGAAAAAAAAAATTCAGAAGTGCAATTAGGCATTACCTCCCACACAGTAACACCTTATATGGTTCCACCATAAGGACTCACAAAATCAACACATGTGGTACTAAAACAAGGACAAAGGGAGGAGTGTGATAATTAATAATGTGACATTTTAAATATATCTTATTATTTTTAACAAAAATATAAGGCAACACTTCTGGTTTTTTTTTTGTTTTTTTTGCTTTCTTAATCAATTGAACTCAGACAAAAATAATGCAACAGGGGCCAAACTCAAATCAGCTGATGTTGCTGAACTGTGGCCCACACACACACACACACACACACACACACACACACACACACACACACACACACACACACACACACACAGTTATTCTGGTAAGCTATCAATTAATTTTCCCAGATTTTTTCCAGCAGTAAAAAGGGGAGCACATTTTTTTAAATTTTCTGTAGATTATTGAATTATATTGGGACAGAATGATGGTATCTCATCAGCTGAGACCTCAGCTGAGAGGTCCCGGTTGGTTGCAGCGCTTCGAACACAGGAATTAAATACTCAATAAAAGTAAACAAACTGTACCCTCCTCCTCCGTTTCGCCACCGATTATGTTCAGTTGAACTTCTCCGGTTATCCGCCTCATCGTAATCCACAGAAAAATACCGAGCTGCGGGTCACTTTCTACAAACTGTCTACACTCGCTATCTGAGCGGTTACGTCATCGCCGGCTTTACGCTCACACTAAAAGCCTGGTAGGCGTAGGTCCCCGCGCAATTTAAAAACACTGTTTTTATCTTAAAAATCCAGCCGTGGAAATCCTAAAAGAAATTGACTTGAGGGTTTAATACATTTTTACACGTGATTCAAAGGAAATTTGCCGCTGGCCAATGGCTTGTTCCTGCTTCTTGTTTACGTCAGACTATGGAACGCGAGGAGGGCCAAAACAAAACTACGGAAGCCTGCGCGTTAATCGCGTGTTAAAAAAAACCAATGCCGTTAAGGGGGCTTTGCATTAACGCATTAAAAACGCACTAATTTTGACAGCCCTACTAAGAACTAATCCTTTCTTGAGTGTGCCAATGAACAACCTATTTATGGTAATGTCCTACTTTTTTGTGGCTAATCTAGTATAAAAAGGAGTTAGGCTGTAAAAATGCCTTCTTTTGCTTTTTGATATTTATAGATTTTGACTGCAGAGGGACCATTTCACAACATCCATCTCTCCTGAAACGTTTCTGACAAGCTGCCAGTGCACTCGTCCCGTACATCCGACTTCAGAACAGCAGAGAGGATTCCCCAGCAGTCTGTGTCTCTTGTTGAAAGGCTACGTGAGTAAACCAGTCAGCCAGAAAGAAACCTCAAAACCAACTGGCCTGCCCATCAGGAGTTCAACAGCAAGCCAAATCCCATCCATCAGTGACTGAGATAGCTTGATTCTCAAATGACTTACGTACAATATTTGAACAAAAGACACAGTGAAGGATTTGATAAATTGTTGGGAAGCAAACTGG
>SSNS01000011.1:462664-492615 GCA_006937985.1 Aphyosemion australe | reverse complement strand
CAAAACTATACAACATCTCCTGATTTTAATTTGCATGATTTTTGTCCATCTGTATGATGAAATGAAAGCTTACGCTTAAATTTAATACATATATAAAATGTATTTTTCCAAGCATTTGGTTTGGACAAAGTTAGACATAATCCTTACACAATAATCCCCAATCCCTATATACATGCTTGAACATAATCCTTACACTGTAGCGTCCCTTTAAATCAAAATACATCCCATATGTTGGGAGGGAGGCTGCTTCTGCTGCAATCTGTTGAGCTGCCACCATGATAAGCTCTGATGTTTTATGAGCCACAACAACAAACAGCTGTCTCAAGACTTTGATGGTGGCCCAGTTTGCTTTCATTTCTTCTAATTCAGCTTGAATGCATAAAAATGTTCTCAACAAATTTCATTTTAAGACCTTCAAGGCAGCCTGTTTAATTTGGTTTTCTTATCACTTTGAGAGCTTGTCCTTGTTTTTGCAGCACATTAAGGTGCAAACCATCAATCACTGGATCAGCGAGGTTTCACATTTGAATGATAAATGTAAACAAATGGAAAGAACTTGCATGAGAAATGTGAATACTTAAAACACAGCTGAATAAAATAAAAGTGAAAATGTAAGAAATTTCAAATGAAGACTTCCAAGAATTTCAGATTTTTAATGAGATGCAAAAAAAGATATTCTGTATCTTTTATTTTACTATTTCATTTTTTTATTCTTTAGCCTGTTTTGGTTCAATTGTTGGTGCAGCCTCCTCTAAATGTTTCTCTTGCAGGTTCTTATCTAATCTTTGTACAGTATTATTGGGTTAGAGCATCTCTAATCCCACCTCTGCCACCATCTGTTGCAGTAGAAGCTACAAGTAGAAGGCAGAAAAACTAAATAATGATTTTGAGTATCATGGTGATGAGACAATTGCAAACGTGAGAATATGTCTGACTTCAGATTATAAAAGAAAATATTTAAATAAGCGCAAAGAATTTATTAAACATTGTAGGGAACCAGCTATCGTCAGACAAAAACAAGATCAATCATTCTGTATATTATGGGGGAAAGTATTTGAATGTGTATATGTATTCGAGTAAAACTCAAAATAGGTGTAAAAATCCTTTTTTGTGTGTTACACTTCTACACTATAACATAAATTAGAATTGTAATGCAAAAAAAGTAGATTTTTACACCTATTTTGAGTTTTACTCGAATACAAATACAGACACAAATACTGGCTGCTTTGCACACCCCTAGTGTCTGGGCTCTCCCTTATGAGAAGCTCGGTCATCCAGGAGCAGCTCGGAGTAGATCTGCTGCTCCTCCACATCAAGAGGAGCCAGTTGAGGTGGCTCAGGCATCTGGTTAGGATGCCTCCTGGACGCCTCCCTGGCGAGGTTTTCTGGGCATGTCCAACCGGGAGGAGACCCAAAGGAAGACCCAGGACACGCTGGAGGGACTATGCCTCTCACCTGGCCAGGGAACGCCCTGGGATTCCCCTGGAGGAGCTGGCCCAAGTGTCTGGGGAGAGGGAAGTCTAGGCCTCCCTCCTTAGGTTGCTGACCCTGGATAAGCGGATGATAATGGATGGATGGATGAAGAAGTTTATTTTCTGATGACTTAATTTACTGTGCATATTAATCAATTAGTTGTGTTTAATTTAAAAGGCAGTAAAATTCACTCTAACCTTAGGCTTACATGTTTGTTTTCTTCAAATTTGAAAAGCTTATTACAGTTTTTCTCAATTGCTAAGACACGTTTCTTGAAAGCTGCTCTCCCTTTCTCTAACTTGTGAACACAAAACCCAATTTTCAAGCTAAATCCCCAAAACTTCAGGCTCTTCTTGCAAAACCAAACTTTCACCTCAAAACAGTTCAATCTGTGCTCAAAACTGAACTATGCTGTCAAATCGTGCCCCGAGTCAATCAAAATGACAATCACTACTGAACAGTCACTAAACACTATGTAGAAAAATAGAAAACACAATAATCAGGACATGAAGCTGGAGAAATAAATGTTTATTGTTCACTGTAGGTGAAATGCATGTTGCAAAACAAAAATAACTCTGCATTTACACTTATGTACAGTAAGCCCATATACTAAAAATAAAGTACAAAAATATACAAATATTACTGAAAGTGCAAAGAGCAAAGATTCCAGTACGTACAGGTTGGCATATTATCCAGACACATTCAATGTTGATTACATAGTGATAGACTGTAGTGGCCTAAATCACTTTTTCTGTATCACTTACAAAACTAGATCTGTTTCTACAGAGGGGTTTTCAACTGGATGCAGTGGAAAGACCCCATGAATACATCTATAAGGATGAAGCACTTTGTATGTTCCCTCACATCATTAGCCACAAGTGTGATCAATTTTAGTTGTGTTCAAGTGGTGACACCAGTGCTTTACTTGTGATTGACGTTTGTCACCTGTGCTCACCATTATGCAGCACAGGGGCATCACAATGAAAATGTGTTGGCAAGTGGTGTCTAAACAGGTGAAACGTGCTGATGGTTTTGCCAAAAGAGTGATTGATTCAATCAGTGGGTTCAAGCAACTGAGCATTTGGTTCAGACAACAGGGTTTAGTGTTTTAGCAACTGAGAAAAACTGTAATAAAGGAATGTGTGTGGGTGTATCACACCACAGTTTCTTCTCTAAAATCCTGTCTTCATTAAGCTGTGGTTTAAGTATCATCACCACAAGATGGTGCCGTAAAAACTGAGTAGAGTATAATATATCAGTGATGTGTAGTGTGAAGTGAGCCATTCCTAAATGGCTGTTTAGCCCGTGTACACTTGTCCCTAAACTTGCACTTTGCACTGTCCCTGCTGTTGCATTGACCGACCCGCTGTGTGAAAAGCCACAAAGCTACCCAGTGGAAGTAGACTTCTTCTGTGATTTAAGAGAATGAATTTTCATGATTTAAAGCCCTTCCATAAGAGCTCTCACTATATTGATTTTCGGGACTCCAGGGTAAGGCTTGATATGGGTGGAAACTGCAAAAGGAAAAGGGATTCTTGCGGAGGAAAAGAGAAAATCGCAGCTATTACACCTACTGGCAGGCTGATCACCGAGGGCTTTTCTATCACAGAAAAAGAACCTGCATCTTTCACACACCCACAGTTTGATCCAGTTTGATCCAGCCAGAAAACACAAAGCAGGAGATGAACCGGCAACATCGCTTTAAGGTGTGAGGCAGCTACCATCCTCAAAAATGAGTTTTATAAATCTGATACTGTGTCAGTCACAGACAAATGTGACTTACAGACTCATTTTTTGAAATTAAAAAGATAAACTTGCTTGAAATACGCAACATATTATGTTAGCTTGAATATTTTATGTAAAAATGCACTTTTTGTTTTCAAACAGAAGTTAAAAACTTAACACTGAATATCAAGAATGTTAAGTTAAGAAATGTAACGTTTAAAGTAACTGAGACTGGTAAATTTTACCAGATTTGATTTGACCAGAAAGGAAGGCCCAGGACCCACTGGAGGGACTATGTCTCTCAGCTGGCCGGGGAACGCCTTGGGATCCCCCCAGAGGAGCTGGCTCAAGAGGCTGGGGAGAGGGAAGTCTGGACCTCCCTCCTTAGGCTGCTGCCCCTGCGACCCAACTCCAGATCAGCGGAAGAGAATGGATGGATGGATGGATTAAGCTAAACTTTACATAGAAATATATTATCTAAAAAGACTTCTTAAGCCTAATTTAAGCTTCTCTGTCTGCGTTGGTATAAAGACACACGCCATTTTGCGTCGTAGCGAGGGCTTTCCAACAGGCTTGCAAAGACGGACGGAGTCAAGCCCACTTTTCTAAACATCCATCGAATGAGATGGAGAGCACAAGCTTGTGATTGGTCAGGATGCCGCTTCCTTTAAATACATCACCAGCGTCGCCATTGCTGCCTAAAAAAATAAAAAGAGAGCCGAAGATATCTAGCAGCAGACACAGAGCAGCTTGAAGAATACCTCGCAGAAAAACTCCGAAAAAATATGAATGTTTTATTCAACCGTGAATGGAGAACTATAAAGATACGCAGCAAGTGTTTTGTTTGTGGACGGAAACGACAGGAAACGTGGGTTTTGAGGTGGCGAGCGCATGAAGAGGTGGAGGAGAATGAGGGACAAATTTGTCCGTGTTAAAAAGTCTCTAAAGTACAAAAAACACAATAGTAAATGCACTATCTTGGACCAGATACAAGAAGAAGAAGAAGAAGAAGAAGAAGAAGAAGAAGAAGAAGAAGAAGAAGAAGAAGAAGAAGAAGAAGAAGAAACTATCTTTTATATAGCGCCTCTCAAGATAAAAATCACGAGGCGCTTCACAAAAACAAAAAGTAAAATAAAAATTTAAAAATGATTAAAAATATCAAAAGTAAAATTAAAAATCGTGATTAAAAAAGGAAAAAATGGCAAAAGGAAAATGAATAAGAAAAGGGTAATCAGTGGATCATGGGAAAGGCAGAAATGGTAGACAGAGCAGAATGAAGAGAAGGTAGAAATGACGAATCAACCAAAGGTCACTCAAAAGCCAACTGAACAGGTGAGTTTTCAGCTGCTTTTTAAAGGAGACCACTGAGTCACTGATATCAGGCTCAGGGGGAGAGAGTTCCAGAGTCTGGGGGCCACAGCAGCAAATGATCTGTCACCTTTGGTCTTTAGCCTGGTGCGCTGCACAACCAGTAGGCATGACTTGACAGGATACTCCAGAAAAGCAATATGCCCTCTGTTGTCCTGGCGGGGATTTGCTTTGCAACATTCCTCAGGTGATGGAGAAATTTAAAGGTAAAGCGTCTCCGTCAATGTGTGTGCATCTGTCCCTCATGGAGCTGAAGCAGAAGCATGAATTAGGCTTCAGTCTATGTAATCTGGTTGAGATAAATACTGTGGTGAAGTTTAAATACTGTCCTCTTAAAGACTCCTTACTACTATACTAACAGTACATCACACCACTGCTCATTTGGACATGTAACGCAGCTCTTGAGGCAACAAGCACTAGCAAGCTATTTGTATTTGCATGGCGCTTGACATTTACTCACAGGGAAACCAATTAGGCCAGAACTGGGGTCATTAATTCAGTGAACAAGCTAGACATGTTTGCTCTGATAACTACAGCAATGTGCATTCAAGGAGAATGCCATCTTGAATGTCCTCTGTGACTCCCCCGGTGGGATAAAAACCAAAATCACATTCCCTACTTCTTGTTCTGATTTGACTTCATTTGGTTTCAAGTGCGGGATCTCTGTGATACAGATTTTGTCATCAGCTGCTGTCCATGAACTGTTACCAACACAGATCTGCAGATTGTGGATGCCAACAGTGACAATAGCACCATTTAAAAAGTGGCAAACAACACACAAATGACAATGAAAAACCACAAGTCAAAACCACAATTGAGGAAGAAACACAATAACCAGGACTGTTTCCACTTCACTGAGCCAGCCGGAAAAGACCACCTTCTGGGCCATTTCAGAAAACAACCAAGTACTGCATTGGGGCCAAAAAAGCCCTATAGAATCACTGTGAGGGACCTATGGTGAACTCATGCTGATTGGTTGTAACTCTGTTGGTAATGATAGGCATACGTTTGTTTTGTAAAACTGGAAGAGTTGCCGTAGTTTACACTGCTTTGTGGTTTCCTACAGAGCCATCCATCCATTCTCTTCTGCTTATCCGGAGTTGGGTCACGAGGGCAGTAGCCTAAAGCTAGATTTATACTTCTCCGTCAGCTCCGCGGGCTAGAGACGCATACGCGTTGACGGAGACGTTTTATGTTTCTACTTCTCTGTTGGCTGGGGGACGTTGCAAAGCAACCCCCCGCCAGGACAGCAGAGGTCGTAGCACTTTTCTGGGGTATCCTGCCACCATTACAGCCACGTATCCGGTCTACGATAATGTATTTACTACTGTGTTTACATTGTTTTAATGTATTTTAGAGTTTTTAACACGGACGAATTTGTCCCTCATTCTCCTCCACCTCTTCATGCGGTCGGCACCTCTAAATCCACGTTTCTCGTCATTTCCGTCCACGAATAAAACGCTCGCTGTGTATCTTTGTGCTCCTTCAGTCACGAGTGAATAAACTTTCATATTTCCGAACTTTTTCAGCGAGGCGTTCTTCAATCTGCTCTGTGTCTGCCGCTAAATATCTTCAGCTCTCTTTATTTTTTGAGTCGGCAGTGACGGTGCTGCTGGTGACGTATTTCAAGGAAGCAGCGTCCTGACCAATCACAGGCTTGCGCTCTCCGTGGCTCTCGACGGACAGTTATTTTTGGGGGCATGTCTCCGTCACCCTCCGCGAGCCCGTCCGAGAGCCCTTGCGTCGACGCAAAATGACGCTGCGTGTCTCCGTACTGACGCAGACGGACAAGTATAAATTAGGCTTAAGGAGAGAGGCCCAGACGTCCCTCTCTCGAGCCACTTGGGCCAGCTCCTCTGGGGGAATCCCAAGGCGTTTCCTGACCAGCTGAGAGACATAGTCCCTCCATCGTGTCCTAGGTCTCCCTTTAGGTCTCCTCCAGGTTGGACGTGCCCAGAAAACCTCACCAGGGAGGCATCCTAACTAGATGCTTGAACCACCTCAAGTGGCTCCTCTCCTATAGAGCACCTTTAAAAAAACGGCACATTTCACATCACACAGCTGTTCTCCTTGTCCCCCTGAATTGCATAAAATATGGCGTACCTTAATAGAATAAAACATCTTAAATATTATTAATGTCCTTTTGATGTTGATCAGTGACTAAACTCACTTGTCTAAACAGTTATGCTAACATCTTAGCAAAGTCCTGAATGGGTGAACTTTTTTGGGGACACAACAGCTAAGAGGACCATGCCAGCCTTTTTTCCCTGTCACCTTCCTCTCTCCCAGAAATCTCCAGGAACTCCTTTTGTGGAAATACAGCTAATATGATTGACATCCAGGGATGGAGGATTTATCACTCAAAGACCACAAGGACAGAAAAACTGGGTCAGATTCCAGGATAGACATTACTCAACATTCTTCCTTTGTTTGAGTAGACTGTTGACAAACCAGCACATTATCACCAAGCATTAGGCTGTATAGTATTAATATGCACAGAATGAGGGGTTATTATCGCGGCACTAATTCTCACATAGCTGAGGATACTGAAACTAGACCAACTCACTTTGCTCTGATCTTTAACTTGTGGTCAAACCTGCCTGGAGAAGTACCCAACCTCAAACCTTTTCTTGCTTTACACAATCTTACTCTCTCACTACACAAAACTCACCGCATGGATTCAACATACGTTCTGACTACCTCTAAATGTCAAGTGAAACACAGATTGATGATTGTCTTACTTTTACTATTATCTGGAAATGTGCAACCAAACCCAGGACCTGAGCTACAATACACACAAACTCCTGTTGATTTCCAACAATTGTCTGGTCTCAAAATCGTTCATCTGAACGTGCGCAGCTTATTACCAAAGATAGACACGGTCAGAATCTGGATTAAATCAACAGCTGTAGACATCGTAATAATTTCTGAAACGGGGCTGACTAAATCCATAACTAATGAGAATAATAACATAACTGGATACAATGTATATCGCACAGACCGGCCGAACAAAGGTGGGGGTGTAGCCATTTATGTTAGATCAAGATTGAATGCATCAATAGTCTTGTCTGAGTCTATCTGTAAACAAATTGAGTTTTTGGCTTTAAATGTGGAAATTGCCAAATCACTTTATATAACTGTTGCTGGGTGCTATAGGCCTCCATCGGCTTCCAAGGAGGCATTATCATCCTTAAAACATCTCCTGTCCAAGTTAAATTATAACGAACTCCTACTGGCTGGTGATTTCAACTGGGACTGGCAAAATGCAGCTTCAGATGAATTCAAAAGCTTCTGTGACTCCATTAATCTCAGCCAGTTGGTCAACCAACCCACAAGACCCAGTCTTAAGAATCCTGACAAGTCCACCTTGATTGATTTAATTTTAACAAATGTCCCTCATAAATTCTCATCATTAGGTGTTTTCTGCAATGACTTAAGTGATCATTGTGTTGTTGCCACTTGCAGGAGCACTAAAGTGCCTAAATCCAAATCACGCATCATCTGCAAGAGAAATTTTAAACAATTCAGTGAACAAGCTTTTCATAAGGATTTGTCCTTGGTTAATTGGAGGCAAATAGATTTGTTACCAGATGTCGAGCTAGCATGGGCATTCTTCAAAGAGACTTTCATGGAAATCGTAAATAAGCACGCCCCCTTCAGGAAACTCAGAATCAAAGGACAAGAAAACCCCTGGTTCACCCCCGAGCTGTCAAATATTATCCATCAGCGTAATGTGGCATGGGCCAAAGCCAGAAAAGGAAATCTCCCCTCTGATTGGGCTATCTTTAAACAACTAAGAAATAAATGTACTACTCTCATCAAAAAGGCCAAATCAGACTATTACTTATCTATCACAACTGAGAACCTAAATAATCCACACAAATTTTGGAAAGTCATTAAGTCTTTATCTGTCAACTTAACTTCTCATGCTCTTCCAAAATTTGTCCTAAACGACTCTGTCCCAGTGCATGATAAAGCTGAGGTTTTAAACTGTTTTAACAAGCATTTTATCTCATCTGGTTCAGTGTCTACTTCTACTGGAACACCCTCTGTGTCCCCCTGCACAGATTCCCAAATGACCCCTAGTGCCTCTTTTAACTTTGTTCCAATAAAAAAATACATAACCGTCAAAAAAGGACTAGTACATCCAAAGGACGCAATAACACAGGAACAAAAATGTGGAGTCATTTACGAAATTCCATGCAAACTCTGCAATAAAACGTACATAGGAGAGACAGGACGACAACTCAACACACGCAAAATGGAACACAAAAAGGAATGTGAAAAAGAAACAAGCCGAAGGCACACCAGAGCAGCCAAAGAGGAAGCAGAAAACACAATAAGGAAATCAGCCATTACAGACCACTGTGCAAGAGAAAACCATATAATGGACTGGGACAGCACACAGATCATAACAACAGAACAACAAAAATACAGACGATGGATAAAGGAAGCAATCGAGATAAGGAGACGTGGACCCAGGACCATGAATAGGGATGAAGGAGTGTACACGCTGGATCATTCATGGGACGTGTTGATCGACCAGGAAGGCGCAGGCAGTAGGGGGCGGCAACGCCCCTTACTGTCTGCAAATAAACAGCGGAAGTGACGCCATCAAGTCGGCCTGACTCTGAAGATGGCGACAGTAGTCGCCGAAACCGTCAGTGATTAAAGGTAAATGAAACATCGTAATACTGTGTTAAAACAAGAAAAACCAATGGAGATCTCCCACTAAAGCTGTTGAATTGTTACAGAAAGCTTTTAATGAGGTCCAACAAACACTTCTGCAGTTAAAATTGGTCCTCAATGCTGACAAGACTAAACTAATGTTGTTTTCAAACTCTAAAAAAAGACCTCTAAGTATGCCCCCAGTGACCACTCTGCAGGGAAATATCATAGAGGTGGTCCACACATACAAATACCTTGGTGTCTGGCTCGATGACTCCCTCTCCTTCAAGCCCCATATAGATAATCTTGTGAAGAAACTCAAACTCAGACTGGGTTTCTTTTATCGACATAAACTGTGTTTTTCTTTTGAGGCAAAAAAACGACTAGTTACTGCAACATTTCTGTCTATTCTGGATTATGGAGACCTTTTGTATATGAATGCCTCAGCACAGTGTCTTGGTAAGATTGATGTGGTTTATCATGCCTCGCTGAGGTTTATTACTAACTGTAGACCACTGACCCATCATTGTGAATTGTATTCTCGAGTGGGATGGCCTTCTTTGTCCACCAGGAGGTTGGCACATTGGTACACTTTCATTTACAAGGCCATGCTTGGATTACTACCCAACTACATCTGTAACTTAATCTCACGGAGAAGTGTAACTTCTCACAGTCTGCGTGCAAATGATCAGTTGTTACTCTGTGTTCCGTTTGCTCGCACTGAACTGGGTAAAAGAGCTTTCGCTCACTCTGCTCCTTCTGCATGGAACAGGCTGCAGGAAAACTGGAAACTAACCAATCTTATCTCCTTGAATACATTTAAAACCAGACTGAGAACCCTTGAGACAGATTCCCTGTGTTGTAACTGCCTTCTGTAATTTTGTACATAACATGTCTGTGTAACTGAAAAATTTTGTAACCAACTTTTGCTGCCTCTTGGCCAGGACTCCCTTGAAAATGAGGTTTTTAATCTCAATGGGGCCTTCCTGGTTAAATAAAGAATAAAAAAAATAGCCAGCACACATTGGTGGGCCCCATATGGGATCTATATGGGCAAGCCATATGGGTCCCAACAGGGTTTGTCCGCGGTTTTCACGGTGGAAAGATTTTTACCCACACAGAATTTAACGGGCCCTACATGGGTTTTCAGAGGGTTTGACTCAAACACCGGCAAACCCCTGTGGGGCCACCATGGAAACCACGGACAAACCCTGTTGGGACCCAGTCGCCTTGCCCATATAGATCCCATATGGGGCCCACCTATGTGTGCTGGCTGGGAGGCAAGGTCCCAGTGGTCCCAGTGGTGGGTGCATTAAATCATCAATAAAAGGTAACATTTGATTTTTATCTAAACACTAAATCTCTGCAACCATATATTAAAAAAAAACAGACTGATCTTTTTTTCCTGCAGAATCTGTTTATTGTAAATTTTACATAAACGTATTTTTGCAAACATTGGCAGTAGAGGAAGAGAAGGTTGATTAGCATGAACTATAAATGTATTTATCTTTAAATTTGGTCTTTACCACTCTGCCAATAAGGTTGGAGAGCAATCCCTTCCTAATAGCTAAAGCCACTTCCCCACATGGGGAGTTTTACATCACGGATGTCAAGAGCTGAAACCAAATGACTGGGATTATGTTTATCACACAATAACAAAATGACAGAAACATTAATTCAAGGTATTTATTAATATTGTTTACAATAAAACACCGATTACAGAGAGCATGTTCTCTAGAGGCCGAGCAGGTGGACTCATGAACAGCAGAGCTGTTTTTGAACAGACGTATAAGAACATGAGATTTTCAAGGGACACAAAAAGTCTTAGAGACAAGATGAGATCAGTGAATTTGATTATAGGTTTTCATTAATCTGCCAGAATGAAACAATAATAATTTACCATTCCTTTTTGTCGTCCTATTATAAGGAGTTGGTTGAGTTCAATGGTTTTATTATTGCACATGATGATAGCTGCTTTTAGGAGGCGTAGCAACAAACGAATGGGGGCAACGAGCAGTGATTGTCTGCATGCACCACTGATTATAATAACCACAGCAGGGCTTTCCCTGACAAACACACCTTAGAGATCCCTCTCTCCTTTGGCTCTATAAGCTCTCCCCTCCCACCACCCACCAGTCAATACACTATTTATATTTTCTTCTACCTCCTGCTTTCTCATTATCTTTCAGTGGCGCACAATTCATAGCTCTCCCTGTGGCTTTCCTGCAGCGTCTAACAACTGTTTGTGAGGTTTTTGGGCCACACCGTTTTAGCACGGATGTAAGGATTATCCCAGATGGATAAGGGAGATATGTGTAAGTGGTGGTTGTTGGATCGATACTTGGCTATCGGCCACCGTGGTAGAAAGTTGGCCTTCTGTGGGCTGAGGAGTGCATCTGGAACATGTCCCACTAAAACAAACACTAAAAAACTTTGGAAATGCAGAGGAGGGATACCTGGGAGGTTCATAGGAAGTTGCACTCCCTCTGCAATTTGGCAGTAGCCACGTTTCTATTTTGTGCAACCATGATTCTTTATGCTGAAGCATTATTTAGCAAAGTAGATAACTGGGTCATTAGAAGGTGGAGTTATCGACATATAGTGGTATTATCCTTTTACTTTAGAGAAATGAGGGAAGCAATGGTCACTTAGTAGGAGTTGTCCATAGGGCATTTTTGGTATGGGGTTTTGCAAAATAAACTATTATCTGGGATAAAACCATGGTAGATTTGGTTTAATTGTAAATCTTGCAGCCATTAGTTTAAATGTCATGCATTTGGCTAAGAATTTAGCTGGGAGACAGTGGCAGAGGAGTTAAGTGTCCACCTTGTAACCAGAGGGTTGCAGGTTGAAGCCCCAGTCAGCAGTCGTTGTGCAAGACACTTCACCCTCCTTGCCTGCTGGTGGTGGAATTTTGAAAGGATCAGAAGTTTCTGAAATGTATTTTTACAATGGATCATTATGAGGAAGTTGGACATCATTTTCATGATTGTGTCAACCATAATTGAAACATTCTAACATTTCTTCAACAATAAAAAACTCTAGTAGAGTTTTTCTTTCTGCTTCTATCCAAGGTATGGTTGGGGAGAGGACAGGTCCAAGATGGAAGCCCAGACATCTTCCTCCCCAGTGACACTCTGCAGCTCCTAGTGGTAGATACCAAGGCATTCCAGGCCAGAGAGGATATTTAATCACTCCTGTGAGTTTCAGGTTCTTCCCTGGGTCTCCTCTGAATGGGACCTGCTCAGAAAACCATCTCCAACATGAGCCATTTGGATCTGGAATCTAATCTTTTTGACCATCATTCAAATCTCATGTCTATAGCAGAAGGTTAGAACATAAATGTAAGAGCTTTGCCTTTCAGTTAAGCTTCATCTTAACTGTATAAACCCAAAGTAGCACCTTCATTACAGCAGAAAAAGCTCCAATCCCCTGGTCCATCTTTCACCCAACCCTACCATCATTAGTAAACAAGACAACAAGATACTTGAACTCCTCCTCACCCCAACCCAGCGGGAACATATCAGACATGCATCTCGGAATCTGAAAGAATTGATTACATTTCTCTAGCCCATAAAGAGCTTCTTCTGGAAGATTAGATGATTTGAATGTTTGTTGGCTCGACTTGCAGTTCTCCAGAACAAGCATGGGATAATGGAAGGAAAAGCTCAGTGAAGGAAAGACATTAAGTTATGATTGAATTAATCTGTAAGCAGCTGGTAGCCCGTGAAGTTCAGCTGGAGCTACTGATAAAACAAAATCTAATGGAAATCAGGTGACGCAATCCACCAGGGGAATATTTAAATGTATTCAGTCATTCATTCAGTCATAAAGTGTCAATTGTCTCGTGTCAGTTCAGACAGGAGCTGCGTTTTCCAGCAAAACATCCTGGGGACTACCAGGGTGTTCAGGGGGAAGACCTGGCATCAGTAGATAAACCACTGACCTGGAACGAGCTGGAGGACAAGTCAGCTGTGCTGTGCTCCATTTACACTTCAGGGTTGGGATAATTCCCTCAAGCAGATCTAGACCAGTTGTGACGAGACTGCATGTTTTAGGAAAATAATCTGCTCATCCAGGAGCGGGCTGGGACGGAAATCCAGCCCTGGAATATTTCCAACTGCCCAGCAGCCTGGGCGTTCATCCTATGACGGGGGATTGCAGACGACGCCGGTCTGCCTCTGTACTCATCTGTTTAGGACCACTAACCTCACAACCAAACAAACCACTGAGCAAAGAAGGGAAATGCTTGATAGAAAATACATATTCAGCAACTCAAAGTGAAGGCAGAGACAAGGAAAACGACTGACGGACCAGTTCTTCTATTCTCATCTGATCTCAGCCCTGACCTCAGGTTTACCAGCTGAGCTTTGAAGCTTCCCTTCAACCTGGTCGTTCATTAATACATGAAGCTGCTCTCCCTCCGGCTCTTCTTTTCCTGACACGGCATTAAAGGCTGTAGGGAGCAACATTTTAGAAATAATGAGGTTATACCCCCAACTCAACTCCCAGCTCAGTTAAGTGCAACATTTTAAGCAAACGTCACAAATTTCATGCATGAAAATGTTGTCTTTAGTTTATGCAAATGTTCAACAGAAATGCTCAACTGAAACACTTGAGCATTATTTGGATTAATACTATCAATGCTGTAAGATCATGTTTGGAAATGATCCATAATGACTGTTAAAAAACAAATATGGCACTAACATACTACAGTAAAAACCAAACCAAATCAATAGGTCTAAGATATTATATAAGCTACCATATACAGGTGCTGGTGATAAAATTAGGATATCATGACAAAGCTTATTAATTTCAGTAATTCCATTCAAAAAGTGAAACTTGTGTATTAGATTCATTCATTACACACAGACTGATAAATTTCAAATGTTTATTTCTATTATTTTGATTATTTATAACTGACAACTAATGAAAATCCCAAATTCAGTATCTCAGAATATTGTGAAAAGGTTCTATATTGAAGACCCCTGGTGCCACGCTCTAATCAGCTAATTAACTCAAAACACCTGCAAAAGCCTTTGAATGGTCTCTCGTCGTCCAAAAGACGACCATTGACACCTTGCACAAGGAGGGCAAGACACAAAAGGTCATTGCTGAAGAGGCTGGCTGTTCACAGAGCTCTGTGTCCAAGCACATTAATAGAGAGGTGAAGGGAAGGACAAGATGTGGTAGAAAAAAGTGTACAAGCAACAGGGATAACCACACCCTGGAGAGGATTGTGAAACAAAACCCATTCAAAAATGTGGTGGGGTTCACAAAGAGTGGACTGCAGCTGGAGTCAGTGCTTCAAGAACCACCACGCACACATGGGTTTCAGCTGTTGCATTCCTTGTGTCAAGCCACTCTTGAACAAGAGACAGCATCAGAAGCGTCTCACCTGGGCTAAAGACAAAAAGGACTGGACCGCTGCTGAGTGGTCCAAAGTTATGTTCTCTGATGAAAGTAAATGTTGCATTTCCTTTGGAAATCAAGGTCCCAGAGTCTGGAGGAAGAGAGGAGAGGCACAGAATCCACGTTGCTTGAGGTCCAGTGTAAAGTTTCCACAGTCAGTGATGGTTTGGGGTGTCATGTCATCTGCTGGTGTTGGTCCATTGTGTTTTCTGAGGTCCAAGGCCAACGCAGCCGTCTACCAGGAAGTTTTAGAGCACTTCATGCTTCCTGCTGCTGACCAACTTTATGGAGATGCAGATTACATTTTCCAACAGGACTTGGCACCTGCACACAGTGCCAAAGCTACCAGTACCTGGTTTACAAAGCAATCATGAAGACTACATTGAAGTCTTTGAAATTATAAACTTATGTCACCATAATCTGCATAATACTTAGCCAGAGACTAACTCTGCATGGCTCAAACATACAATGAGCAGCTTTTTGCATCCTGCTACTTCATAGACAAACAGTCAACGCAGACGGGACAAGACGAAGGTCTTTAGAAAGGCAGAGGTTGAAATGAAGTGTTTCAGAGAGGGGGGGGGGGGGTGTAAGAGGTGCAATACAAATGTGCACAATCAATGTGAAATTGAAAAGAATCCCATTAGGAGCCTGTAAATTAGTTGATTGTGTCTGGTCATTAAAGAGCCAGCAGTTACAATTATTTTTAAAGAAGTCTGAACAATAGTATCCTCACAAACCAAAATTTCAGAGGAACACTTAGAAAAAAATCCCCTAAGAAGTTGAAACATGACTGTCAGCAAGAAAAATATCAATACCTGCATTAATGGGACTTGAGGCTTCAAAAGAATCTCTTGGCTTCCCACCACTGTCAGCATGCTCTTTTATTTTGATGTACAGGAAAAAAGAGCTCACATCAAGCTCCTTGGAGCATTCTTAGATCCTGAATTGGACCCAGCAGGATGCAGATGCCCTCAGTCTTCTGTGTTCGATGACACAGCTCCCGCCGCTGCTCTGCTCCAGATTGGTCCTCTTCATGATTATTTTGCAAAGAGGACCACTCACGAGATGCGACAAGTCAATTTGACCATCATAAAAGGTAGCAGTAACAAGTGCAAGCTCCTGATAAAGATGGCCTGAAGCGAGAGACTCCTGCCAAGTGAAGGCACAGGAAGTGGTTCTAGAGAAACCCAGCCAGCCATGAAATACCAAACCTTTACACAAGAGGTTAGCTCGACCGAAATAAGACAAAAAGTCAGCACTGGGGAGTTGCTTCCTGTGGCGACACTATTTCATCATGTGCAACAAAATATAACACTTCCTTGTTAGCTTTTAGGGATTTAAAATGAAACTCCCTATCGAATAATTAAGGTTTTAATTTTCTCATTATCTGCATTATCAGTTATCAGGAGACGTTTTTAAGTCCTGCTTCTGCTACCTTGTTCAACAAGTCGGGAACGACTCCTTTTACTAGATCAGAGAAAGAAACGTTTCATTCGGAGCGGTCCAGAAGAGGAATTAACCCCGAGTTTTTTGGCTCGGACACAAAGGCAGCAGATTGAAAAGAAGCGAGATGATTGAACTTGTCTTTATTCCGTGGTGTGTCCTTTGTGCCGGGCCGGGCCGCGCCGTCACTTTGATGCTATCTCCGTCATTCGAGCCTCACTCTGCGCCTCGGGTGCTTCGCACAAAAGATTATGATGCTCCATCAGAAGCCTTGAAAGGACTTGAGTGGAATTCTCCTTCTGATTCACTTCAAGTGTCACTCATTATCAAAGTACATTATTGCAGTAAAAAGCCACAGTGATGAATAAGACAGTGGAAGAATACAACTGGTCAAGTGAATTCTAATTAGTGAAAATGGACCGGCTCTTTGAGAAAGCAGGCTTTGGGATTTGTATATTTTTCCAGACAATGTGGTTTAACGCATTCATTTCCTCCAAAGTGGGCTTTGAAAATGCGAGTGAACAAGTTTAAAGCACCCTTAATGGCTAGAAAAGGTCGAAGGAGTATTTTTTTGTGATAATGGTAGGAATGGTTGAACCCAGCTTACAGAGCAGAAAGAGAAGAGGGTGTTAGAGGAGGAGGAGGATGAAGAACATCTTGCAAGGCTGCCATTAGCAGAGTAATTCACACACTGAGGAGCAGAAAGAGACCTTCGAGTGGGTGTTTGGGATATTTGACGTCTGATCAAAACATCCATTAGCAGAGAAATAAGCTGCAGATGGAGACCGGGGGCAGCAAACCCTTGGTTTCCTCTTCACAGCACTTCAGCCTGAACTGAACATGTCAAGAGGTTACAGGACAAAATAATAAGATGATCAAAGACTTTGTTTTAATCTCTACAGCTTAGGATGGAAATTTGGACGTCAATTAGCTGGATTTACTAGTTATCTAGCAGGTAATCAATAGAGCTTTAAACGCTGACAACAGGGCGAAAACATTTCACGATTTTCAAATTGGAGCTTAAAAAAACACAAAGTACATCAGACACTTTCCAGCTGATAAACAAAAAATAAACACTATGTAACCTTCCTTTTAGCTAGTTTTAAAGACCAAGTTCACTTGTTTTTTGTAACACATTTGCAGTAGTGTCTAGGTTAAATCAATGCCTTGTGAGTTGTTCTGTGTGTGGAAAAAAGCTCTGGCACTCCTGTTTCAGGAAGTAGAAGTTAGCCAAAGGAGTGGGGAGCAGAACACGACAAGTTTTGGAGTCTTGCTCATTATTATTTCTTGATATTTTGACATCTTACCTCTGATTGGCTAACAGCAACACAACCTCACTGTTCCTTCTGACACATGAAGAACTCAGAAGTACTTGGTGTTCTCAGAGCACCCATGAACAGAATGAGAGGTGGATCTTGTAGTTTTTCTTTGTTTGGGTAAACGGTTTGGAAGACTGAGCTTAAAATGTTTTTGTTACATAAAATATTTCATCATCTCTGTGCCAATTTTAGATGTATCTATTTAATTAACAGTTATGAGCTCCCTGCATCTTTTTTTGGGTCTATACTGGCAGAAATATTTATGGATAGTTTAAACTTCCTGTGATTTGATTGCATTTGGCACGTCGCTGTGAATCCTCGCTGATCGTTTCTATTTTTTCCTCATATTTCTGATTACAGATATTCTGCCATCAGCTATGTGAGCGTGTGGAATTGGTATTTACAAGATAAAAAGATTTCTATACAACCAACAAATAGAAGATTATCTTCTTGCAGTATAATTGTGCCTGTAGATAGTTTTAGTCCCTGTTCAATCCACAGGATTCTAGGTCAATCCATCTAAAATGAATTTCATTTCATGCTTAAAATTGAGTGATTAAGCGCTTGAGAATCACAGTTCACAAAGGGAAGGAGCGCCTTTTAACCCCTACGGTAATGAACGAAGAATAAAAAAATGTGTGGTTGCTGCTCTGAGAATTAGAGACCTGAGGACAGTGGAGGGAGGAAGGGACGGCGGTTCTGATGGATACTCCTGTCTAAAAGAGGAGCAGTCCTCCCAGGGTTCCTCTGGCTGATTGATTTGTATGACTGTTGCAGGACAGAGTGGAGGAGTAAGAAATTAAAAAAAAAAAACATTTCTACTGGGTGAGGTCTTATTGCTCCCTTGGCTGTGCAGCCTGCTAAGTTAAAGAGAGAGAGAGTCAATAACAGGGACTACAGAGAAGAGTGGCTGCTCTGTCCATCCATCCATGCATCCATTAGTTCATCACAAGACCAACTAACAAGCAAACACTCACACCCAATGGAATCTCCAACTAACCTAACATGCACCAGTAAAAAACGAGCACATGCATGAGGAAAACATGCTCCACACAAAAGGCTGACCTCACATCTTGCAGCCCCAACTATTAAATCCAGTCAAAAAGGTTTAGTCAAAATCTTTACGATGAATCACAACCGTCAAAACACACCCACTAGTGACTAAAAAGAGAGACATTATATGGAAGCTGAAGCCAAAACAAACCAAATCGCCCCCTAGTGGCTGGCAGTTGTACACATTTTAAGCCCCGCCCCTACCATGTCAACCAATGGACCACATCCTTGACTGAAAATTAAAAATACACTTCAGATAATTTTCACCAGGTGTGGATTCTTGTTGATTTGCATTGTTCAAATATCTAAAATATCAACTGTGTTTAAATATATGTTAATGTCATGCACATAATTTATATTTACAAAGAGAAAAGGGTTGAAAAGATCGGATTTAGAAATACAATATTTGAGATTCAGATCTTATGCATTTTATTTGTAAAGCAGAAAAAGCAAGCCACAAGAATAGAATAGAATAGAATAGAACTCACTGATGTGTAGAGATGCCCCTCCCCGTTCATGGCGATGTATAACCCTGTCTTCACTGACTGAATGGCGACAACTCTGAGGCCCACTGGAATAAGGTTAAACAAAGCTGGAAAACACAATAAAACACAAACTTTATCATTTACAAACCACCTAATAGTTCCTCTATTTTAATAAACTGATGCTCATAGTTTAATTTTCATTTTCAGATAGGTAAAGTGTTTTTAAATCAGTTAGGAGGAGTCATAGTGAGATGTACCAGCCTTGGGATTCTGCCTGAGAGGCATCGCTGCTGCTGCAGCAGGTTTAATAGCACCTTTGTTCACTGGAGCTATAGGTGATGGCTAAAACAACAGCAGTGGCATGTGACAGTATGCTTGTGTGTACATTTGATACCTGAAGGCACAAACTGAACTCTTTTGATTGGATGACTGATTGGTATTTGGAGGTTTCATTTCATTTCATTTTTATTTCGAGCCATATACCGAACAATTACAACAAAATGATAAAACACAGTATCTGCACAATTAGGTCTAAATGTAACCTAAAAGAGAAAATGACTTAAACAAAAATGCTGGCCACGCCCACTCAAGCCCCACCCATGCTGCTATAAGCTAAGAAGCTCTGATATCTGGGAAGGGCTTGGAGTAGAGCCGCTGCTCCTTCTGTGTGTGTGTGTGTGTGTGGGGGGGGGGGGGGGGGGGGGGGGGGGGTGTCTTGTTTTAGGCACATGAATCATAAAACTAAAAACTGACAGAAAATGGAAGCAGTTGTTTTTTTAAGTTTGGAGTGTTTATAGAGGCAGTAGAGACCCTCATGGCAACACAAAAAGAGGCGAAAGGTGAGTGTTGCATAACATGTCCCCTTTAAAAAGCATCACACTGCTGTTAGTTTCCCATTAGATGGTTATTTTGTTATAAATTGTGCCTGACTTGACTCCTGGGTGAACCAGGAGTGCTACTTCTTGCTGCTGCTTTTGACATTTACTCTTGTAAATGACGGCATGACTCCATGCAAATAAAAGTGTAATTTAAAGAACAATGCACTACAGCTGCATAAGCGGCTTTGAAAATATGGAGATTGTAGCTTTTTTAAGGTGGCAGCAATAGACTTTGGTCTCAGCTGGACTCAGCCGTGCTAAATAAAATATGTCAGACAATGCTAAATCCAGGATTAGAGGTTTCAAACAGTTGTCGAATAAATTCCACGTTTGATTTGATCTCAAAGATGTATTGACCATCTGCCATGTCCACACTCTGTATAAAGTTGTTTCAGCTGATCAGATGTGACATGTGCCAAATCTCTTCTTGCTGACAGCAGTAAATGACACAATGTGGAGTGTCAGGCTAGCATTAGCACCAGGTCCTGGAATCAAATTAACCACCTAGCCCAAAGCGCTGGTGGAGCCGTTCCAGAACAAGCTAATAATACCATTTTCCTCTTTGTTACGCTCATAGCTTCCTGGTCCACTTTCTCTTGCTCTAAGGGAAAACTGGTAAATGGGTCCATTTTAAGGAGACACATTTTTCCTCCAAAAGCTAAAGCATGAGGGAATGTGCTGGCCTCGGGGTTAGAGATCGGCTGGGAAAAGTTCCATTTCTGCACAAGAAAGTGCTGAACAGTGCCTGAAGAGCTGTAGTTTACC
Organism: Aphyosemion australe; assembly: GCA_006937985.1. NCBI lineage: Eukaryota > Metazoa > Chordata > Actinopteri > Cyprinodontiformes > Nothobranchiidae > Aphyosemion > Aphyosemion australe. The sequence goes on along the minus strand of SSNS01000011.1, from coordinate 472,023 downwards.
AAAAACCTGCTGTAGGAAATTCTTCAAAAGTTCCAGACATCTTTAAACCTGAGGTCCAGCATTAGGATACTTACAAGAATTACTGCTGTCATCCTTGGTCCCATCAAGAGAGCCATCGGGGTTCATTTGCAAGTAGTATCCCTGCCTGCAATATAACCTGGTCACTATACCCTTGAGCTGGGGATCTGTGGAAGGGATCAACAGAAAGAGAACAGTTAGAACATCTAAATGACGACAAACGTAATTAAATAAAGCATTTACTACAAGTTATGTACAGCAGCATCTTATTTTCTAATGGTTTCAGCTGCAAAATGTCATAAAACTCCCATTCCATGCTTCTAATTTTCCATGGACAAATCCCAGCATTGCCTTTCTCTGCACCTAAGTCCCATCCTGCTCAGAGATAGACCATCCAATTATAGGCATCAGAATTAATATGTGGCTGTCTGACTCCCATAATGAACCCGACAGCACCCTCTCTGGGCTTTTAGTGCGCAGGATGTAGGAGCGTCTATACTCTGCAGCTCCCAGCTGATCCGACAGGGGAATTACCCACGTATTTACAGTAAACAAATATCTTCCACGGTTAAATTGCACTGAGTCTCTGCAGCTAAATGTGTCATGTTTAATTTTGCTGGCATTTTGCGAGGGATGTTACAAGACGAGGAAGAGCGAAGGTGAACATTTAAAAGGGAAAAGGAGATGGAACCATGGAGGGGGTTAGCAGCTTGTGTTGCATTCATACAATAACGTTTTATCTGTATGCATGTGCAAACCTGTATGTGTCTGGGGACATATACGTTCAACATAAGATTTACTGTAGAGACAGCCATCACGATGGATTTAAGTCTGAGAAAGCCCCAGGAGATGAAAAATCAGCTGCACGGTGCCTGAACTGCCTTACCTGAAAGAAAAATGTGAGTGGGGAGAAGAAAAAAAGATCTCAAGAGGTCTTTAGCTGAGGGCAGAGTCAAGTTTTTCCTGTTACTTTGCAGGTCATGACATTCTTATCTGAAATGGTAATGCTAGGTGATGATGTAACGCATCTCTGAGATCTTGCTGCCTGAGAGGGAAGGTGCTGGATCAGAGGAACGCTGCTGCAGGATTCAGCTGTGCTGCTTCACCAGAACAATGACAACGTGGCTAAAAAGGAATGGGACTGCCTGGGTGCATCCAGCAGGCATGAGACAGGCTGACAGGACTGGATTCCTCTGTTTTGCAGTAAAGTCAGTCAACACTCTGGTGTTTTATCCAGAGAAACGTCACAAGGCAGACAGCCTCGGAGTGTTTTCTTTTGGGTGTTGGAGTGTCTTTACCTGATATAACCTTAAAGATGAGCTAGAATGCAGTTAATCAACAGTCTAAAACAGAGCTTTGAGCCTCTAAAAAGCATCAGAAATGTTCTTTTGGCTTTCATCTGTCCCAGGAGCCCTGATACAGGCCATTCTAAACCCCCTACACCAGCCATGCTGTGAAAAGAGCTGTTGACCCCTCCCACTTGGCCAGGACATTAATATGATAATGAGCTGCTTGCTGATTGGTTGGTTTCTCCAGAAGGCCTCAGACACTGGAGACATGCAGGTTTGAGGAGGCGTGACTCCCCCTTATGACGTGTTAAGGAAGGATTTCTCAGAACAGGAGGTTTTCTCTCGCCTTTTTCAACTTTCTAATTTACATAAAAAGTAGGTCACACACGGCTTTGACTTTTTGGCATGCTACTGTTGACCACCCAAGCTGTCTTTATTCAACAACAAGGAAAATGTTGGTTTACATTCTAGCTCCTCTTTAAAGCCTTAAACTTTGGGTCAAATTGGTCCATTTTAGACATTTTCTGCATAAAAATTTGTTTTTGTGTCAAGATAACGAGAGGTTTCACAACTTTGTTCATACGGCACACAAAAGAAAACACATTTTGATAATTTCACAAACACACACATGACTGTTTCAGACTTTCCTCATTGATCTACACATTCCTTTAACATGTGGTGTCATGATATCAGGTCAGTGAGGCCTAAAAGTCATAATAAACAAAATAAAAAACCTTTAAGAGCGCAAGTTAATAAAAATGTCAATTATAGCATGATGTGCTGCATTTTAATGGATTAGTGTGTGGTAAATGGTCTGTATTTGCGCCTTCTAGAGTCATACAAACCCCCAAGGCTCGTTACAACACAGTCAGTCATTCACCCATGCACACACAGTTTCAATGTAGCCTCAGCTGCCGCAGGGCTCACTGACAGAGGTGAGGCCACCGAGCACTGGTGCCACCAGTCCCTCCGACCACCACCAGCAGGTCAAGTGGGTGAAGTGTGTTGCCCAAGGACACAGCAGCAGAATTCTCTGCTGGAGCCGGGATTGATCCTACAACCCTCCGATTACTGGACAACACTCTCTAGCGCCTGAGCTGCTGCTGCTGGTCCTGGTGGTCATTTCTGAGCAGAAACACAAACTCCTTATAAGTAATAAACAGGAAGTTGATTTTTACCCCATAATTAGGTTAAGTGTAAGAGTCCTCATGATCCCTGACATTTTAAACGGTCCCTGTGTAAAAAGGTATAGTTCATAGAAAATAATCCCAGTCATCCAGCAACAACAATCCGATTTTGGAGAAATATTGATCAGAAAAGTCCAAAGAGCCCTTTCTTAGAAACGCGGCATCCATTGGGTCTCAAATCAGCCTCACTACAGAACCTGAACGAAGCGCCAGCTCCATACCAACGTTTTCACATGAATTTTTAATGAAGGCACAATTCCCTCAAGCAAATACTTTTGTGTTGATGCACCAAGTTGGCAAAGCTGTGATCGATCCAGGACTTTGAGCAGCGGAGACAGATCAGCAGAGAGCAATCTGTAATAATTAAAACTGCCTAAGTGCTGTCTGGTTAAGTAAAACCGTGTGTGTGTGTGTGTGCGTGTGTGCGTGTGTGTGTGTGTGTGTGTGTGTGTGTGTGTGTGTGTGTGTGTGTGTGTGTGTGTGTGTGTGTGTGTGTGTGTGTGTGTGTGTGTGTGTGCGAGCTTGGCTCCCTCTCTGTTGCTATAAATCATACGATGCTGGATGTGTTCCCTAGGGTGAGGTAGCCTGTATATCTCACACACAGATTTCCCCTGCAGGCTTTGATCTTTAGAGCTTTGGAGCAGATTAAGATGGACGTGTTTTTTTAAAAGGTGAAGTATAAATTAATTCAGATACCTATCAAACGTTAAAATGTTACAGCCGTATTCCCGAAGCAGAGAATTCTTATGCTCTATTTTCTTTATCTTCCTTGCTTTTTTCCTCTTGTTGCAAGAATATTCTGCTTTTAAATCAGGCCCAAAAGGCAAGACAAGAACCACAGATGGGAGTTGGACTTTCCTCAGTCGTACCAGTGTTGGTTTTTACAACACAAGCACTGTATGTTTCTGCATGCCACTTCTCTGTTTCTAGGGAAACAACAGTGAGTGGTTTGGCATCAGCAGGGGGTTTCCTTGGAAAACAATGTGTATCAGAACCACACGATTTCAGAGTGGTCTCTTCAGCAGCCAGGTCTGCTTTTTACATATAAATTGGACTGTCACATAGAAATGGGGGGGGGGGGGGGGGGGGTGAGTTTTCTCCCCCTCTCCTAAGTGGCCTCTCTACAGCTCTCTCATTGCCGACTCTGTCTCATGTCCTGATGTGTCATGCCTGTGTTTGTGCAGACACGCATGTGTCAAAGCCCGGTGTGAAGCAAGCAGAGCATGAAGAAAGGACCGTCCCACACACACACACACACACACACACTTGTGCGGGCACAGCTGCAGCATCACTTGTAGACTGCTGTCAGCTCTGCCCTGTCTGACCCACTTTGGATGTTTCTGGAAAAGAAGAAGGGCTTTTCCAGCCCGCCAAGGAAAAGCCCCAAAGAAAAAGTTCCCTGATTCTCTAACATCAACAATCATGTTTGATATGACACCCCCCACCCCTCCATACAGCCGTTGCCCTGTCAGCAAGCCCTCAAATGAACATCTAAGGTGCAGGAAAGAATTCATCTGAAATCGGCTTGGAGATCATTTAAACTAATCTAATCATCGGATCCGTGCAACATGATCTTATGGCTCATAGATCTAATCTCATGGGATAATTAGAGCCAGAGCAGTGAGATTATGGCCCCAAGCTGGATGTGCAGAGAGCTCAGTTGCTTGCATTGGAATATAATAGGATTTACAGCTCATGTTTAATCCTTTAAAGGGAAAAATCAGAGGGATCACTGACTCTGGATCTGCCATCAAAACACCTGGATGGTTTGAAACTGAAGCTGATGCTGATGTGAGAACGCTAAATGTTCCCACAGGGAGGCTGGAGGAGGACAGGAGAGCACATCTGGGGGTTGTGATGACAACAGAAAAATTAAAGTAATTTATGCACAAGCATGCTGTGTCTAGCTCAGCTTTTATAGTGAAAATTGTTTATTTTCTACTGTAAAAGCTTTAAGTTCAGCATGCTAATGGTTTAAATGATTTGAGACTATGATAGAAAATGCAAGAACTGATTTAGAAGCTGAAAAATGGTCAACATTTGAACATCTTCTTTAAAAGGGTTACTGGGAGACATCCTGACCACTGATAATATTTACTGTTACTTGCAGCTTCTGAGAAGAAACCCATGATTGTCCCTGTATGGCTGTAGTTCTGCTGCATCAAACATCACTGGTTCTTTTCCAGTTAAATTAACAACATATCTATCAGAGTGCTGAACATGCGACTCTGAATCCTACATCACAATCAGCTTTTTGTTTGTTAGTTTCAGCTTTAATCTTTAAATTTAGCCCCAAACAGAGATTTTAATATTTTTTGTTTTCTAATGCGGGTGAACTGTTAAAATGGCTTCTTTAGTTCTTTTCCTTTTGGATGAGGGGTGAGACATTACAACAAAACAAGAAAATTCATTGTGTTGCCTTTTAATCACATAAAACTGTGAATCTACACCAATAATCTGACTCTACGTTTATTAGGAAGGCATTTAGTGCAGTTTTGTTTAAGCAGCAATAAATAGAGATACTTCATCAAAGCGAGGAAACACTACGAATATGCAAAAGCATTTGTGCACAAAATATGCGATAACTTAAAGTAAATGTTGTGTTTTTTATTTGCTCCAGACTAATGAATTTCAGCACATCAGCACAGGTAACGTTTGCACGTCCTCTCCTGTTAACACTGCAGGTAACTAATCAGCTAACACTGCCTATCATGTTAGCGTCATCTACCGCATATACACACCTCCACACCAGCAGACTCCAGCGACTAGAGTCCGACCTGTGGTTGGCTCCAGCAACACTACACCTTACAAGAAGATGACTCTGCCTTCATAAAGGAGAACATTTGGAAAGATCTTTCCAAACGATACCAGGTACAATTAATTATTTATCATTAATAAACTGACACTTATAATGCAGGAGACCATGTGCAATTAATTTTTTGCCACCTATTAAACTACTAGGGAATTGATAAGGAATTGGATTGATAGACACAATGGACAATGCCATTGATATTGATAAAAACTTATCAATTCCCACCCCTACCCACAGTGTTGCAAAGTTGGACCGTTGCAAATTGTGAACCTGTTCTTTAGTGGCATTTTTGCATCAGTAAGAGAAACAAACATAAAACCAGACTGTTAAACAGGCTGGTGACCTGTGAGGCTATCCAGCATTCCTGCATTTTACAAAAATAAGCTAAATTAGTTTTAAAATGAGCCTCAACTAAACTTTGTGTTTTTTAGGATTATTTTATAATTGTGTGTCAAACTATGAGCGATGTATAAATATCAGAACAAATGAAGTTACTGAACATGACTTCATCTAAATGAGTCTTAAACACAAAGTATGTCAGAGTCAAACTCATGCAGCCTAAAGACAACTCCACTCTCTAGATCAATACAGGAGGACTAACTGGACTTAAACCTGTTCAGCTTGACTTGCGTCAGATGGATTTTGAATCTGACTTCAGTGAAGAGTCACTCTCTGGATGGCCTGAAAGTACCTCTGTTTTGGCTCAGCTGTCACCACGAGCCTTAGTTTCTGCTTTTCTTGTCACCAGGGAATGAAGCAACTGTGACATTCTGCCTCACGGCACATGGTTTCTTTGGTGCATATGGTCATCTTTGTGCAAACTAAAGGGGAAAAGGCTCCTTTGGGGTCTGATGTTAAAATAGTCAGAACAAACCAGTTATTAGTCCTCCTCAGCTGTGTGCTATGGTGAGAATACAGCAAAAACTGGAGCTAAATATGAAAAGAAGAGGAGTATAGATGAAACGTGCAGAACTTTTAAAGTGTTTTTGTGAAAATCTGCTTAATTCTCATGTGAGTTTGACATTAATAAAGTCAATTCCCACAAGACCTTTTTAATCACAATTAAATTAAATTAAATTGAACCAAAACAAAGTGTTTTGATCTGGAGAGCATCTCGGAAATTAGGACAAATTTGATGAGTTTTCCAGGTAGAATGGTTTTGATGCCAAGTTCATCACCACCTGTGCTGGCTATCACTATCATCACTACTCAGAGAGGACCAGGTGTGATGCTCTCAGGTATTTTAGGGTGGATCTAACTTCTGCTTTTCTTACTTATTCTGATTAAAGACAACACATGTGTGGAGTCTGCATGCAGCTTCTGGACACTGATGATTTGCCTCCAGCCAGCTCAGAAGTGACAGGCAATTAAACATGCAAACACAGAGACACGCACCGATTCAGGACGCATCACATGCACGCAGCGAGCAGAATCAGCAGCAGCCTGGGGGATAACCGATAATAAACCGTCCATTCTGATGAACCCTGACCCAAGTCCAGATGTGTCCTCCACGGCTATTATATAGATCCTGTTTTACCAAAGCCTCTTTAATCCATGTAATCACCGAGGGCTGCTGAAGGAGACATTTCATAATGTTGTTTTGTTCCAATGTGAAAGTAGACAGCAGGAGAGAGGCTACTCACCAATCAAAATGGCTCTCTTTGTGGGGAAGATGAAAGACTAAGAGCTGCATGTGTTTATTTAAACAACAGCACATAAATCAGCTGGAGTTTAAAGTCTGAGGCAACAGGTTTGATACCTGATGATCCAGTGGAAGTCCCTTCTATCGTTCATGAACAAAAAGAGGGATTTCTCCCCTAAAATCACCGATTTTTGTGAGAAAACCCTAAATTCTTCCATTTATTTCAAGCAGTGAGACAGTAATTGGCAGTGCTCTTTAACAATCCCGAGTTGCCACATTATAGCAAATAAATGTTTCTGACATTTTCATAATTGGAACGGAAATCAGCGCGTGAGGCCACCAGCCCCGGAATTGAAGGAGAGATTGTGTTTGAAAGGCGTAACCCGTTCCGCAGGAGATCCTGACCTTTCTACTTCCACACAAATGAGGTTCATTTCCGACCCTGGTGGAATGCGCAAGGCGGTCCGGCCAATGTGTCATAAAACGTTTTTAAGAGTAGTGACAGCTCAGTGAAGCTGTCTGAACCATTCCGTCAGGAGCCTGTCAGCATACCTGAGATTGCATATAAAGGCCAAGATGTAAATCCAGGAGGCTCTAATCCCAGAGTGGGAACTTTTTACGCACAGAAGTAACATTTAATTCTGAGACGCAGACGCAGTTCTGATCATTTTAGAGCAAATATTGATACAATGTGTGCACATGTTTACAGTGAGTGCAAAATGCGCACTCTGAAGTTCTCAAACCTTGTCTCCGTAGTCTCCGCTTCCTGAGGCCGAAGATGCGCACTTTGGAGAAGATGTCGACCAGGTTCCCATTGCAGAGCCCCTTGTTCTTGTTGGGGCTCTTCCTCCGTCGATTGGTGGAGGGTCGGTCCAAATGCTGCTCCCGTGCCTGTCTCTTCTGTCGGATCAGCCCACTCGCGATAGCAGCAGCCATGGCTCAAGAAAATGTCCCAACTGCTCAGGTCCAGTCTGGACACGAGAGCACAGACTCTACGCAAACAGCCGCCTCTCAGAGCTCGCAGCCCGGGTCACAGTCCCATAGTGGCGGCTTGGTGCCAAATATCTAGCAGCTGGCTCGTTTTCCTTTTGTCCACATGATAATTACGACGTGAAACCTGCAGTCTGTCATTATCACTCGCAACATTGTCGGGCTAGGTGGAGGAATGAGATCACTTCATGCGTAATTCCACACATCAGTGGCAGTCGCCTTGGTAGGAAAACGCAAAGCCAAACTCACGGATATTTCAGAGGGCTTTTCATACCTGCGCGGCGCGTTTCTGCAGAATCTGTGGCATCCCCTTGTCATAAACGTGCAGCGTCCTCAAGCGGAAAAAGACCAAGAAAAAAAAGAAAATCACCCACTCTTTCCCTCTTTCCTCCGTTTATCCTCCCTCCTGACAGAAGACGCAGCTCGTTCACAAGTGGCTCTTTGAGGTTGCGGTGATGGTGGGGTTTGGCGGGGTGGGGGTCGCCCGTGCGTGTGTGCAGCCAGCAATTAAACAAACACACGCGCCTCCTACGACGATCAGAGCCCGACTGGAGGCAGGGCAGCTGGGACGAAGCGGATCCCAAGTTTTCAGGAAAGAATCCGCGACGAGGTCCTGGAGGAGCCGGAAATTTAGACGCAGTAGAAGAGAGTGTTTCTAAAATATCACAATCCAACAGATTCAAGTAGATTTGATGTTTGAAAACATACAAAACAAAAACGTCAAACCAGATCAGTCAAAAATAGATCCTACTTTTAGTGACCAAAAGGTCTGAATGGTGTGACGATGACGTCTCTATTGTGTGACAAGCTGCATAAACGAATTTATATATGAAGTTAAACGCCTCCGCGATCCGCGCATCCTTAGGTTTTAGAGCTTTGTGAGAAGATGCATGCACGGCGATCCGCGCGTAACGGGAACAAGACGGGAGCAGTGCCAGTGACAAACCGCGCGATTTATTCCCCACGCGCCAAAGAAAATGGAAAAGCAGTCACTCTTTATGTCCCCAGATCCACAAACCCCCATCAACAAGTCCCAAACGCTGGTTAGTCCACGCCTGAGAGCGGAGAAAGCCCTCCCCAGCCTCCCTCCTCTCGACCACCAAGCCCCCGCTGGAAGGAGAACGAACAGCCGGTCTGGGTGCTGCAGTTTGGGCTCTTATTCACTTAGACATCTCCCTGCTCCTGGGCTTTAAGTTCCATCTTTAAATGATGCTTTTCTGTTTATAATTCAAACACATTAATAACAGTTCATCTTAGAGTTATGTAACTTTAGAAAAAATGGACCAAATGCACCAGATCCGAACATTTACTCTGTTTCAGCACCGCGGACAGCGCCGCTCATTTCAGCACCACGCTGAGAGGTTTACCCCACACGGACTTTACGTTATCATCAGCAGTCTGCAGGTGAAGCCCAAGACCCT
>SSNS01000011.1:439155-462644 GCA_006937985.1 Aphyosemion australe | reverse complement strand
ACCCCCCCCCCCCCCCCCCCCCCCACACACACACACACACACACAGGTAAAAATAAAACATTTCTTTCTTTATGATGATTTAGGCTGATGTGAGTTTCAATCATGTGTGCAGAAATCAAAAACTCAAGAGAGCCATCTGCTGTTTGTGGCTGTAATTAAACATGTGGGCTCAAAGGGGACTGGAGGGTGGGACTGGGTTGTCTCTGTGGTGTGTTGATTCTCTGCACACACACACACACACACACACACACACACACACACACACACACACACACACACACACACACACACACCTGTTGATACTCAAACTGATAATAAAGAAAACACCACAGATTTTCTGAGAACAGGTTCTGAATCTGAAGAGTAAAATAATTCCTGGTGCGTTAAAATGAATTAAAATGTTTAATGTTCACATGTGTTTTTCCATTTATCCTCATGTACATCCTGCTTAGGTATCAGTGACAACTTTGTGCTTTATTCCAGTAATTCCTCTAATTGGATGTTCCCAGAATTTGTCCTGCAGCTGTTGGGAATCGTTCTGCTCTGTGAGACATGCAGTTAACGCTCCAACCAGCAGCGGACACTGTCAGCTCAACAATGGTCCCACAGCAGCAGCAGCAGCAGCAGCAGCACTGTCCCCATCTGAAGAGGATGTTATGTCTCACCCAGACCCATTTCATATGAGAATCTGGCTGTTGCTGTATTCAACTGCTCAAATAATGGATCTTTTTATTTACTATATGGATTTCATTCTGACATGGGATCAAAAATACGAACATTTTTATAATACTGAGTCTCAGTTAATTCATTTTAGAATTTTAAAATCAGAAAATGACAAAATAGAACTAGTCTGAAGTTTGTCTTCAGAATGTTTTACTACAAATAATCCCCTAAAAATATCTAATTGTTCTTAATAATTAGTGATAATGTTCTTTATAACTGCAGATGTCACCATACATACATCATATCATTATAATATTTTCAATTAACCAAAAAATGCATAAAGGATTGAATGCATTTTAGTTTGAATAAAACATGAAGCTATGAGTCCTTCTGCAATAAAATGATAAAATAGCAATAAAAACAACTAAGCTGCTTTAAACATAGTCAATAAAACAAATCCAGCATCCCAAAGCTTTATTAAACCATTAACCAAGCAAAAGGGCACACATACCTACATTTTTTCTCCTCTTGCATGTAAATGTATGAGAGTCCATGACAGTCCCATTCCATCTCTGAGGCGAGCCCTTTGCCTCTGACTTTTACTGCCCCATTTATACTGCCCATCAAGGGTCTAATGTGGTTAACACTCTGCCCCAAGCTCTTCACAATTATTTGCTCTCAAATGCCTCAAACACTCCCTTCACTCGTTTCTAAAGCAAAAGGCACTTAGATTAAAACATTTTGACACTTTGTGGAGTCGAGCCACAGATGGAACTTCACAAACGAGCTGTTGTGAGTTTATGAGACATGAATCAGTTTCTGAGAGGAGAGACAACAATCTCAGATTATTTCAGACATTGAAGTTTTTATTTATAATAATCAGAACAATCCTGTGCATAATTAACCCACATGGAAAACATCAGGACCCAAACGCACTCATTTAGTGACACAGGAGCTATAATAAATGCAGCCACAGCCTCATCAGGTCAGGACATTTAAATCCAATCTCCTGAGAGGAAATTAAATTATCTCCGTTAGATGTCCTGCTGCTGGGGCGCAGCAAATGTCACGCCAAAGAGCCGGAGTAAACAACCCTTTTGATTACTGCTATTACTTAGCTTTAGGGCTGTGTTCTTTTATCATGCATCATGATGGAGGAAGCGGGCTGCGGGACTCAGCAGTTCTTCAAATACATAATAAATAAACAAATGAAAGATTAGCTTAGCTGAATCAAATTACTCGGCTTTATCAAAGACCCCAAATGAATTTAAACTTAAATTAACCAGATAAAGATACAGTCGTGTCTTTAAAATGAGTGTCTGTGCAGCTGCGTGTGTCTGAGTCTCATGCAGGGCCAGCAAACATCCAGCTCTACTTTAGAGTTTTGGTATTTTCTTCCTGCTTTGTCCTGAATCAGTCTGATAGCACAAATAAAAATGGATGCTATAATATCTAAGAACTACACTGCAGCACACAGGATGAGTGATACATCCCAAAACACAAGAACACAATCTAAAAGACATTAAGTAAGTGGAACACCTCATATATTAAATCTGCTCCCGGCCCTTCATCATCTCATGCACAGACTCATAAAACCTCTTAAATCTACATCACATAATGACCACAAGCTGTAATAAATATGCCTCCAGAGAGGCTCTTAACAACATGTCTGTGTTGGGAGCGTGATGGAGTGCTGCCCTTTCCTCGCCTGAGAGATTAGAGCAGAGCCAAGGTGAGGCGCTCTCCCACAGAGACATTAATGAAACGCAGTCGCTTCAAACTGTTGCCTCCCTTTATTGCCTCAACTACAAAAATAAAAAGGCATTTAACTCAAACACCGAGCAACACAATGAAAAGTATAAAAAAACATAAGTATTCATAAACAGCCCAGATGTGAGCGATGATGATAAATTAGGAGAGTTTACAAGTTTAATAAGAGTAAAGAGACACATAAGCAGAACACATTCTCACTCCCCTCCCCTGCTCCCTCCTTTGATCCTATTTTAAGTTTGCAGCAGTGATGGAAAGTGCCTTGTCAGCAGCGCTGCAGAGTGAGGTTCCTTGGAGAAGCCCTGGGTGGTGTGGGAGAATATCAATTAGTCCAAAGCCCCTCTGGCAAGGCCTCCCTCTGAAGCTGAAGGCTGACACAAAGCCAGGGTGTGTGTGTGTATGTGCATGCGTGTGTGCATGCGTACGTGTGTGTGGTTCAGCAAGCTAATGCATCTGATGATTTGCAGGCTATCAAAGACAAGGTGTGTGCTGACTTGGAAATGCATCAAAGTCTATAGGTGTTCACAATATTATGAATAATTTACAGGTAAAGGAGCTGCGTGCATTTTAATTTTGAGCAGCTGGACAGAAAACTATTGAGGGTGAGGTCAGTGCTTAGTTCTATCAGTGATAAAATATGGAGTCAGGTCTGCAAATGCTGCATCAGAAATGATCAAATACGTGATTTTTTAATCAAGTCGTGATGAAAAAGTGTGAAATATCTAGGTGAGTTCTGACTGTCAGGAGTATTTGTGTTTTGTAATCTTACTTCCTGTCATGCAGCATCAAACAGATGAGACCTGAAGGGGACGCAGGTGTCAAGAGACCAAGGCTAACCACAGGGCAGAAGGTATCCCTGATAGCATGACCCGTTAAATTGGTTCACGGACACACAAGTCTGAGCAGGATACTGCAGTGACCAAGTCATCAAGTCCTAAAGCCAGTCCCAGTAGGGCCAGTAAAGTGTCCTAGAGCTGTTTTACAGCTTTTATTTTGTCCATAATTTACATTTTAATTGCTCAGAATCTTTCCACACAAACTCACTTTAAAAGGACTCAAAGGACTATAGTTTCAAAAGCAAAGAAGAAGAAGTCAATAGAAACTAAATACAAACTCACATCCTAATAGTGGACATGTGAAAGAGTAGGGAGGCTCAGGTCTGTTAATGAGGGCTGCATTCCACTTCTGCAGCTGTGTACCCTGGTTTTTCTGTTAAACAAAACTGCTTACAAGCCAAACTTCCTCTAAAGGGCATGCAGCCCTATGCTTTATCAACCCATCCCAGTGAAAATGCCACTAAACTGACTTATTGTATTGCATTTAACTAACTTATATGATTGTATTTTAATGACTGCACAAATAACTTTTAGAAAAGCAAACTAAACTATGACGTTATCTTGTTAAACAAGGTAAAGTCAGGCTTGACTGAGCCATTATGGCCCCAAGGACAAATTGTAGCCCACCTCTGACCAATCAGAGGATGGCCTGGTTGTCAGTAATCTTGTGTGAAACCCCTCCAGTAAAATACTCGTTTGTTACCATCACACAGCATGTTCACGTGGTTGAAACGAGATAAAATAAAGGAATCTACAAAAACATTAGATATATACATTTCTTTAAGTAATAGTTTCATCCTTTATAACATAAAAATAACACCTGCATGTATTTTTCATTCTGCTTAGCTCAGGTTTCTGCTGCTCTTGTTTGAGTGTTTCCCTCCCAGAGCTCTGTGGAGATCTGCTCCATAGATCTCCAGTGAGAATATATGGAAGCTCGACCTCCACCACCTCAGATCAAGAGCATCAGTGAAGTCTTCCCCATGCGACAATAAAGATCTAATGATGAAAATTATAGTGCTGAACTTCGTTAGCCGGGGATGCACTGTGACCTTTTGTTCTGAGAGCAAAATCAGGGAAAACAGATGATGCTCCGTCACCGCGGAGAAGCAGCGTTCACGTGCACGAGCGTTAGGCTGCGAGATAATGGAAGTGACAAGAAGATGAGGAGAGCTGTGATTACTCTGAAGTGACGAGGTTAACACTCTGGTATGATAACAGTGATTAACCAGCAGACAGCACAGCAGCCATTAACGCCGTCGTGGAGCAAAATGTCACCACAGCTCAGAATATGTCAAACGCTTCAGATCCCATCAGCTTCAAGGACTAATATATAAGGTTTTATCAGAGGTGCACCACCGTGGTGTGATATGGGCTCATCATAAGCCTGACAATTATATTCAGTTTTATCAGAATAACACACAATACGGATTTTAGCTTCTATCCATCAGCCTCTATGACCTTTGACCCCAGATTGACTGTGAATGATGTTACCTTCAGTTTTATTCATTCAAACCCTAACCCATGCATAAACAAAAGACATAATCCTTAAATGTTTTCATACAAGCACTCAAAAGCAATTATTAAAGGTTCATAATAATAATAATAATAATAATAATAATTCAAAATAAAGAAAAACTTTTGAGAGAATAGCTCTAACTAGTAAAAATTTTGAATAATAACATATCTATTGGAATGTGTACAGTGGCATCTGATGTAAACAAAAACAGACAAATAAAATAAAAATAATAATAAAATAACAAAGACTAGGGCACTACACTGAGAGTTCCTACGCCATCATTACTACTGTCTCTGTTATTTAATTGACTCAAAGCCCATCAGTTAATTTCCAATAGAAGCTGAACCTTCCTGATCATAATGACATCGAACCCTCCCAGTTGTGCATCATGAATTTCCCGCTGCTATTTATCATTAAGTTCTTGGGACTTTGTAATGATTTTTTAAAAATATGAACATTTGAGATTTTTTTCACATGATTGATTACAAAGTAAACATCTTGTTTAAAGTTTTGATAAAAGGAAAAAAAAAGAACTTATCAAGATCTCATACTAACAAAAGTACATTTTTGCAGACTGTTAGGTAGTTTTTTTATTTTCAGACAGGATGAAGTCACAGCTTTTGAATTCTTTCTACTTTTTGGCCACTAGAGGGCAGTGCAGGGCTCAGAAGGACCCAGCAGCATCATTACAGAGGAGCAGGGGAAAATGAAGATAATCTGTGACTCAGCTCTTACAATGTGCCGTTTTCTCCATAAAACCAAATTTACCAGGATTTGTAGCTAAATATGACTTTAGGGTTAATTTCAGCTGGATGTAAAATATCCAGAGGTTTGGACACGGGCTGCTTTTCTGAGCCCATTACACGCTGATGAAGTGTTGTCTCAGAAAAAACAAGAACATTTAGAGGGGAACGTTCCACTGGGATTAGACAAACATTTCAACCAAACTCAAATAATGAAGTCAAACAAAAACAACCAAGATACCCTCAAGTGGCCGAAACAGGCTACGTTACAAACATGTGGATGCTGGCAGCCCCCCTGCTGCTGACTCAGACTATTATCAGATTCATCTTCTTTTAATAATTACTCATACAGAAGCCTACACGTGTGAATTCACCACGGGAAACCAGGCTCTTTAGTTAGTCACTGACATCAGTGCTGTTTAACCAGATTCTGATGGTGAGTTCCTGAGTGATGCTCTCGTTAGTCACCTGTTGGAGATGATGAGTGTTTATAAGTATACATATATTTGTATGTCATGTTTGCGAGATGGAAAAAGCTGAAATAAGTGAAGAAAAAATAAAGTTAGCTCTATGATGCCTAGATCAGAAATGGGACGCACAATTCCCAGTAGCAGTGAGTGGTGCAGAGCGGAGGAATCACACTGCAAGCTCGTCACTGTTAACCTTAAGGACACAGACACAGATTTTACTGTATTTATGAGCTTTTTACAGAACAAAAGCACAACTCATACAGAAGTATGTTGATGGGGAAATGTACAAAATGCATACGTTTGAAATGTTGTCAAGTTTTTGTCAGTTTTCACTCTACAGCTTTGAAAGAAATGCAAATATATAACATGCAGTTTGATCAGTGATATTGTGCTGAGACTTTTGATTCAGATATGTTGGACAATAAAGACAAAATTTGCAAACAAATCTGTAGAAAATTCCTCATGAACAACAGGATTTTGGCTAAATGGGTGAGACCGCCCCGTCATTGTGGGGCTCTACATATGAGGTACTTCACATTAGGAAAGTTATTTAAAGTTTACACAGGTCACAGGAAGTTGGACTCTTCATGACTGAACTGTGTTTTAATGTCATTTACAGTTTTTATACAATCTCAGTTTAAGTTTTCTCACTAAAAATTGAAATGTCTAAAATGTTCAAATATTAGGGAGGAAAACTATTCTTGTTTTCTCATTTTGGTATCAAATGTACATCAAAATGATATTTTTAATTCACTAACTGTAGCTTGTGCTGTTTTTCCTTCAAAATCCTTTTGGGATCCACTTTAGTTTTATTTTAAAGATGTTTTAGAACAACTTTGTTTTTTACAATTAGAAACGGTTCTTTGAACCTCTATGATGCTCATGACATTTTTTAGGGCTTACAATGGCCAACTCAACCCCACAATATAGCCTTATAATTGAATCCCCGATGGCTGTGTTCGAATCCAGGGGTTGGATGCTTGTAAGGACGTGTACTCAATGGTCCACCGTGATCGGGTCCTTCATCTACCGCTAAATCCGAAAATAAACGGCTCTGAAATCGGACAGCCTAGCGTCATAAATCCCCGCCCCTAGATCCTGTCACGGAGCTCATTTGCAGTGATTTATTAGAGAGAATTTATTGGAAATAACTAACTATGCCTATAAACAGGCTTTTAATTTTACTTTAACCGTAATTGTTTTATAAACTTACATTTGAAGGTGTACTGCTCTGCTGTTCCTTCTGCCATTGCAAATTTGTAGTACCATGGCCGCTGCACAAAGCATCCTGGGATAGCCTCTGCAAACAAGGATCCACCTGCACCATCCTTGAAATTTGGGTGAAACGAGGATGCATCCGAGGACACATGAATGAGTATCCTTCGAATTCGACATTCGAGACAGCACTCGCTGTGACGTAATCTGCCTCGAAATGCATCTTCACAAGCATCCAACCCCTGGATTTGAACACAGCACATCACTGCCTGAAGCTAGAAACTCTGTGTACAGACGTGTAAGCTGTGGATCTATCTGGCATTCATTCAAAGTCTGGATATTCCCAGTACATCCTGGAACGTTGGTGTGCTCTGACATTTTTCTTTGTGGTTTTCCTCTTGTCCAACAAGGACATTAGCAGTAGCTCAGGCTAACATTACCATTAGCTCGGGCTAATATTAGCAGTAGCTTGGGCTAACATTAGCAGTAGCTCGGGCTAATGATGGTGGTAGCTCGGGCTAACATTAGCAGTATCTCAGGCTAACAATAGCAGTTGCTTGTGCTAATGATAGAGGTAGCGCGGGCTAATGATAGACGTAGCTCGGGCTAATGATAGTGGTAGCTCAGGCTAATGATAGTGGTAGCTCAGGCTAATGATAGTGGTAGCTCGGGCTAACAATAGCCATAGCTCATGCTAACGATAGAGGTAGCTCGGGCTAACGATAGCAGTAGCTTGGGCTAACGATAGAAGTAAAACTTTTAGGTTTCACAGGTGAACTACTTATCAGATGCTTACTTTTAATTTGCCACCATTTAAATTGGTGCCAGGACATGAATGGTTACCATGGTGATCTTAATAAGCCTCTGGCTGCACCTTTAACATTTCTTTTGATCTTGACACTTTTTAAACAGTTTATACATTCAAATGTAGCATGTTGTCTTAGATTCCATTAAAAATTGATTTGGGGATTTTTGCAGCTGCCTTTAAACTCAAAATTTCTCCTAAAATCTTCTAAATCCAACTATCACCTGCAATTCTATCACTTTATTCAAATGAAAACATGAGTGTTTATGGAGTCTGTAACAGTGAGATGTAAAAAGACCAGAGGAAAGATTAGACTGCCGTTATAAGTAACGTGTTTAATTTGCACGTCTGCTGTTTCAGGCCCTAATGAGAAATGACACATTTGTAATTACAGTGGACTATAATTAGCTGGTGTGTAAGTGAGACGCCACAACGTAGGACTTAATGACTGACCAACAAACGGGGGACGGCCACATAAAATCACTTCAAATATAGGCCGACATGTACCAAAAAAGGGACAAAAATAAAGATTTTAAATGACATTACAATAAAATCACTGGTGATGCCTGGATCTGGACATCAGTGCTGGCCTTTATTGTAGCTGAAACCTCGCTCACCTCCTCCATCACAAAGCTGCAAATGAGGTGGATGATGTTGATGGAGACTGGTGCATCTCTGACCTCTGGTTGCTGCTATAAACACTCGTTCATGTAAGATAATACTTGTGCCTGAAAAAGTCAGTTCATTTTGTTTTTTATATTAGAAAAATATTCAAAAACAAATTTCAGGGTGTTAAACCATGACCCATTATAGTTTTACCAAAATGTTTTTTCTTCCCTAACCTCTCATCATGTTGCTTTAATCCAGCTTTAACTCTTATATTTGAACTGAAAGTTCAACTGTTTCTGCAGTGTAACAAACCAAAATACATGAAGTCATTAATACACATTAAAATCATAATAACTAGGGGAGTTCATGAGCTTCAGGCTCAGAGAACACGATGTTCTTCTTGTCATCCAGCCTTTGGCTCAACGTTCTGCCTGAAGGAACGAGGGGGAATAGTTTATGGGCTGGCAGGATGTGAGGGTCCATCGTTATCTCCTTTTCACTTATGTCTGCTACAGGGGAAGCTGCTGCTGGTCATTTCCAAACCAATCATTTAATAAAAATGCTGTTGTTTGACTGAACATTCAGCATCCTATTAGTTCTTCTAGCTTCTTTGCTATAAACTAGAACTGGGACATTGTTTTTTCTAAAATTTCACAACTATTGAGCTTCAGTGGAAAAAAGAGTTAAAAGAAAAGCAAAAAGTAGAAAAATAATTAAATACTGGAGTCAATATCAGTCCTGGATCTAAACTTAGGCCATAACTTCAATGTTTTGATTATTTCAGGGCTGTCATCAGTTATATCTTTACTAATATTATATTAGCCTGATTGAGTTTTGACTGTAAAATAGAGGAAAGTTGTATTAAAAATGTCATTTTCAAACTATCAAAATGACATAATTTTCATAATATTGATATTTATCTAAATTTTGTAAACACAATGCAGTAATAAATCAATCAATAAATCTATAAATAAACTGATGATGTCCAGGTCTTGTGAAAATAGAACTTTTAGCAGATTAATACCACAACATTGTTTTAACATTTTTTACAGGAGAATTTTACAACATGGTTCACAAATGAAGTTAGAAATGCTTTTAGAAAGTTGTTTTTGATCATTTCAACTTTTTAAGAAATAAATTATTAAAGAATAATCCTTTAGCTTTTATTTTGAAAAGGTGTATTTATTTGTTAAATGAAACATTGATCTCACTCAGCAGCAACATTTTTATGAAATAAAGTTGTGAGAAAAGCAGAGTGAACTTTACCAACCAGAATAAAGTCACATGTGATGTGAAATTTGCTGCAGGAACTTCTGCCAAAGCGGTGTGTATTCCCCAGCAGATACGCTTTTCCTGTTAAAACGTTCTTCCACTGGTTTTCCAGCCGACAGAGGAGCTGACCTTTCGACATGGCTCTAAAAATAACTACGCTCGGAAATAAAGGGGAGCTCCCGGGATAAGTAAGATGCTTGTGAAGGGTCGGTGCACGAAAACGTCATCACACTCAAACGCTGATGCACACATACATAACCATTAGCATACACACACGCAGACCACCAACACACACACACACACTTGAAGTTGCCCTCTTCATCAGCCCCACAAGACACTGGGTCAATTCCTGCTCAAGGAAATGTGCTCCTTTTCTTTCGACAAGCTTGAATTAGATTAGCGTTACCCCATCCGTCTTACACTGAGGCTGGAGTCTTGTTTCCTCACAGTAAACAGGTTTTAATCAAACATGGTCTTATGTACAAAGACAAGGAACAAAGACCCTTCAGTATTTAGATGTTAGGGAGTTCTTAGAAAAAAAACCCACAGAATTCTTTAATCGCTGATGCAAATAAAGCCTTTAATGTGAGAAGTCTCATCTTTTAACTCTCATTTGGGAAAAAAATATCATCCATGAGCTCAAATTACTTCAATTTTTCAGATAATTTTACTCAAAGCACCCTTCCCACAGAGTTAAGACTACATTAAAGTCACACTAAATAGTTTTTTAAACTTTAAGCTAGAGCTTTAACGTTGATCTCAGTGATTGTTGGGTTAGAAATTTGACCAGTTTCATATCTGACACCACTCTGCAGCCCTCTGCTGGACAGATACTGCACTTAACAGTTTTGTGGAGCGGGTAGGTGTTCTAGGGGGCGCTCTTATACCTGCATTACGGCTGTTAGCTATTTTCTGTGCAGTTAGATTTTTCAGTTTGCTGATGGTCAATAAAAAGCACAAGAAAATAAAAAATAAGTTTGCTTTTCTGTTGGCATAATGGCGGAGGCTGGAAGTAAAAGTAAGATAGTAATGTCATTGGAGGTGAAGCACCGGAGTAAACACTAGTGGGAGGAAGCTGGAAAAGGCTATGAAATCATAGACTGATGGTGACCTGGCTTTGTTGCTACTGGACTTGCAAGTAATAATATTGTTTGTCCAACAGTGTGGATCTTTTTGATTTGTGGCTTATTTAGTTAGACTTGGCTCATGTTAGTGTTAGCTCATTGTTAGCGCTAGCTACAGCAGGCTGCTGCGGGGTTGTTTATGGTAGTTGTAATTCCACTTTCAACCAGTAGGGCGGAGGAGCAGAAAACTGCTTTGTGTTACTTTAAAGGAGCTATGTGGGATATTCATCGAAATCATGGTAAAAATTGCGACTCTTTAGCGCCATGCAGTTCAGAGTAAGTATTGCAGCTACGGTGGCCCACTCAAAAATGCAACAACTCCAGCGTTCACTCCAGCCATCTGGTTCGTTTTTTTATAAAAAGCATGAGATTGATTTATTTCCAGTCTCTGTAGCCTAACCCACACAAAGCATATAACTACTCAAGCAGGTAAAAAACATTTTTTAATGAGTGTTCAGTCATAATGCATAATGCCAAGCGTAGCCCACCCCTCCCCCAACGAGACGATGCGCGCGCAACCCCCCCGCCGTGACGAGGCGGCGCGATCCGCCACCGAGTCAGTCTACAAGCATCACGGCTATAAACATTTCTAGGGGAAACACTGCTGTTAGCTGTTATATCAACCTACCAGTCCTGAAGGAAGCTAGCATAGCTGCCTGTCACCGATTCACACACGGAGGAGGGGTGGCATCAGCTGTGGCGTCCGGCGGTGTCATGTGGATCAGAGCAGCGGAGTAAACAAGAGTCTGCCGGTTAGCCATCAGCTGATCGTAGCACACGGTGTGAGCCGCAGTGAAGATATAGATGGAGCTAACATCAACCACTGGCTGTTTAGCGATCGGATAGCCGATGAGGTTTGGCTGGAGCCGGGGACACGCTGTGGAAATAAAGTACCGGTAACTAATGCTAATGTGGCTCCCGGCTAGCGGACCACCGCTGAAGCGTGTTGGGAGAGACACGGCAGGCTGCGGTAAGAGAGGAGACTTTAATAGAAGGAACTTTCTTGAAGAAGGACTTTGGAACTGATATGTTGGGACCGGATTGGGAGCTTTATTATGAAGAAAAGAAATGATCAGCTTGAGGTGAGTCATAAAAACACTTGGATGCTGGTGTCTAGCTGTTGCGGGCGGGGTTCTCATCATATGCGGCTGCCGAGTGTTGGAAATCAATAAGACCTGACATATTTGATGTGTCTTTTGATTTCATTGTTTGTTATTCAAACTAACAAAGTCCAGCAACAGTGTAACAGCTAGTCTCGTCTCTTCTTAGTTGAATTGTCAGACGCCATGCTTCCACGGCGCACTGCTGCCCTCTGCTGTTTCTTTCAGGTTACAGTCATAGTGCAAACGCGTAACTCAGAGCTCGTATGTCCCTAAATAGCTACCGTATTTCAAGATGGAGGATGACCATGGAGCGTCGACCACAATTTATGTATTAAAAGTTAAAAGAAGCTGAGAGGAATATTTAGAATTGATGTTGGTGAGAAATATTAATGAAAAAGGACAAGTTTGTGCACTGGCTACACAGAATTTGGTAGAAAACAGGTAAAAATATTACACACTGGGGCTTTAAGCTCAGCATGATCTATTTGAACGTGGCTGGATTGTGTCAAACATGGAAAACCTTAAGTGTGACGGTGGTTATGATGCTTCTACAAATTATAAAGGAACCAACTAATGTATGCATAAACATCCCAAAAGAATGAAATGAGGTTATGATTACTGTGTTCAGGGCTGCACAGTGGCGCAGTGGTTAGCGCAGTTGCCTTGCAGCAAGAAGGTTCTGGGTTCACATCCCGGCCTGGGGTCTTTCTGCATGGAGTTTGCATGTTCTCCCTGTGCCTGCGTGGGTTCTCTCCGGGTACTCCGGCTTCCTCCCACAGTCCAAAAACGTGACTGTCAGGTTGATTGGTCTCTCTAAATTGTCCTTAGGTGTGTGTGTGTGTGTGTGTGTGGTTGTTTGTCCTGTGTGTCTCTGTGTTGCCCTGCGATGGACTGGCAACCTGTCCAGGGTGTACCCCGCCTGTTTGCCCGATGACTGCTGGAGATAGGCACCAGCCCCCCGCAACCCTGCTCGGATAAGCGGTTACAGAAAATGGATGGATGGATTACTGTGTTCAAGTTTGTGGTTTTCTTCTTGCTTTTTAAAGGAACGCTTGGCAGTTTGGGCTTGTTTTTAGCACCCCCTAGTGTTCCTTAATGAAACCAAAAGTGACACTTATCTCCTCGCTGTGCGTTCGTCTTTTTAACACCTTAATCTAACTGCTGAAATGTCTCCTCAGCCTTCATTAGTGTCTACAGGAGCGGATCATCACTAAATCAAACAATTCAGCTGTGTTCACGATCTAAAACATGCTGGAAACATGCTGGAAGCAGACTGCAGCGCCAGACATGTAAACTGAAGTTTTTCTAAGTCCAGTAGGTGGCGGCCCGTCACGCTGAAGTTGCAAATGCGGTATTCTTGCCACAGAGGGCGGTGGGGGTCTGAGTAACATTTCATTAACCCTGTAAAGGGTCATTTTAGCACATACTGGCTCAAGAACATGATTTAAAAATATGAAAAAGTTGCATAGTATGGCTTTAAAGTAATTCTAATGTTTTTCTCATCAAAGACAGAAAGTGTGAAGATTCTAACTCACTGAGAAGCATGAGAAAAATCTGAAACTCCTGGACAAGCAAAGTGTTGCTAAGTAACACGCCAGAAGCTCCCTGAAGCCCTCTTGGTAGTTTTAGTGGCTCGTCACGTGCCTACACATGATGCTCAGGTAAACACACGTCTCTTCAGTAGGCTCAGCATTAACAACCCGAGGCACTTCTACTGAAAAGTGATGCTTTTCTAAAATAAAACAACGGTCTGATGCTTTTACAAACAAAACGAAACTTAAAGACATTCAGCATGAACAAAGGGTGTGCAGATGTGGAAAAGAAAAAGCAAAGATGTGTGACACGGTGAAGGAAGCGTGAAAAGCAGAAGTAGAACGTGAAACTTGCAGCAGCGAAGCTGCGCCATGAGATTTATTGGTGCCTAAACTCATAAAACATGAATCTTGTCCATGAAGTGCTGAATCATTTGGTGTGTGTGTGTGTGTGTGTGTGTGTGTGTGTGTGTGTGTGTGTGTGTGTGTGTGTGTGTGTGTGTGTGTGTGTGTGCACCCACTGATCCACCTCACCCTCCCACATGTATGCATGTGTGCAAAGTAACAAACACACACACACACAGAAATACACACACACACACCACCCACACAGAGTTTATCTCTCATTAACACACTTTTCAGTATGACTTCATTTTCACACAAAACAAACTCAAACACCATCTAAGGTTCTTCACTGATTAGGTTAAAATTTTAATTCATAACACGTGCATACGAGCTGTTTGGCTTCCGGTCGAACCTCGCAGCTCGGAGCCCACCCCTCCTTCACTTTCCTCCTACTGCACACTCCCAATAAAACTATTTTATCATCAGGCCTCTCCCTTTGGAGCGGGTAAGTGGCTGAGTTCAGCTCTTCAGCACGGAGGTTGCTCGATACGACTGTTAACATGACTTCATTTGGATCAGCTGACTCCAGAACAGCATTAGCTGATTGGATACGATCCCTCCTCTCCTCCCTCTGCAGAACGATGCAGGAGAAATGTGGGGCATATTTAGACTTCTGTAAACAAATTCGACTTTGATCTGATATACTGAGTTGTGCATCCCGTTCTTCTGTAATTACAACAACTAAACAATATACGGAGCTCATTATGGTTTATTATTTATGGGGATGAAAGTGGAGAGATTGGATGGATGCCAAACTGGAATGAAATTATTTGCTGTACAGCATCTCAGTTAAAGTCACTTGGAGAACTAGTACAAGCACATAAACTCAATATTTATTTGGCATGCAGTGGAGTGATAGTTGTTTTAATTTTGCACTTATTTATAATTTAGGCATCATCTTTTTTCCGCTGTGAAACTGGACATCCCAAACAACTGCCAGAACGGTGGAAACTTTTTCTTTCTTCGTCACTTTTCAGCTCCTCATAGCCTCTGTCTTTGTCTGCATCAGAAAGCGCAGCTGTGGCTTTACTGCCCTGATACAGTAACAAGGAGATTAGCTTGTGCTCACATACAGAAGGCACACATTGATCCTTGCTGCGGAGCAATAAATAGTGGACACTTTGCTGAATATTCATGGCCCTCCGCGCCCAAGGTTGATGTGTCTGGGGGTGGTATTGGTGGATGAGGGGGGTACAACCTGTCAGTGGGAGTGGACATCACCGAGAGCCATGAATCCTCACTAACCAGCCTCTTTTTAGCCCTTTCATTTCAAAAGCAAACATAAGTGGGGTCAAAATGTACAAAGCAGTGAATAAATATGTGTGACCAAAAAGTAGAGAAGGTTTTAGGATAAAGGGGATCAAATGTGAGGGAAAAAAACAAATAAAACATGTTCTAATGGGAATGTTTTGTATTGTTAATGCATTAATGCCCTCAGTTCAAGTAGAGATAACCCCCCCAGGATAATTAGATGATCTCTCTTCTGTTTGGCACTGAAAATGACTTGCATATATTACATGAACAACTCTTATCGCTGTGATACAGCTAGTAGCATCACGCCGCCCAGCCATCGCTTGCTCTGTGTTTACGGGAAGGAAAATAAAGAAGCCATTGTTTTCAGTGTGTGTGACTGTTGTGTTGGCTTTGTGAGTGTGTGACAGTTACAGTTTGATGTGTGTTATCTCATAACCCGCCAGGTAATTCATCAAGTACACAGAGGTCCAGTCCTGTGTGTTAAAAGCCTCAAAGAAGATCTACAGTCCACGGTGGTGTAAATCACCCCGACAGAATCAGGGCTGGAACGACAGAACACACCGATCTGTTTTAAAATATCCTCCCGGTCGTCTAAATTAAAACCTCCTCAGTTACAAACAGCCTACTTTGAGGAGCTAAACAAGCTGACATGGTTTGAGCGGAGCGGCACATTGGAGGCAGCAAGAAGGAACCTCTCAAAAAGGTTTGTTGGAAAAGTTTTAGAACAAGTTTTGGAAAAAATGTTTAATCTTTGTTAAAACTGCAATAAGTGATAATTTTGCTGTGAAATAATCACAAAACTGTTTAATGTCTCAATCATGCTGGAACAGACTTCCTTCCTTCTCAATCTTCTGGTACTGATCCGTAACGGGTAACATCAAACTCATTGAGGGGTCCCTTATAGTGGACATGTTTGTTTTGAGACATGGACTGCAGTACCCTAATTTGACCACAGGGTGTCATTCTTATTCCATGCACTTTTAAAGAGGAAATCCTGAGTTTTTTAATCTGACAGCACCATCTAGAGGCCAAAATATGTATTGCACCTTAAACTTCTTACCACTTACGTATTTATGGCCGAAAGTGACGCCTCTCACTCATGAACATGCACCTATAGCCGGCCAAAAGAGCTAAAAACACATTGATGTATGCATGAAGGAACAATATCCTGTGATCATATTTGGGTATCAAAACAAACAAGTCCGCTCTGAGCAACTGTGGCCAGTTACAGCTCAGCGCCAGAAGATTCTAGGTGTCGAGCGAAGATGAGTCATACACAGTAAGTCAGCGGGCTCAAATATGATTGGCTCTGGAACCAGGAAGTATGGAGGCGGGACCGATTGTAAACAAAGACTACGTCCCTCTTTGGCCTTTTTAAAAATTGACAATCCCCCCCAACCAGCTGAGATGGAAATCTGTTTCAGTGTAACCTTTCTTCCAACAAGATTCAGATTAGGGCTGGGTGATATGAAAAAAATTGTAATATTATTTTTTATATATTGGCCAATATTGATATATATCACGATATAAAGCAAGTCACTATTTTTGTCAATCTTTAATGTTCTCTGGTACTTTAAATTGAGATTTGAATATATCAGAAGGCTATTTTTTATTTTAAAGTTTTATTTTCAGAAGCTGAACATGTCAACAAACATTATATAAATGTTTTGGATTAATAAAAGAGGTTTATTTTAAACTAAAATCTTCAAGCATCACAGGAAAACCTAACTCAATAAAACAAATACTGAAATACACTGCTCACAAAAATTAAAGGAACACTTTTGTTATTGGGCCTGGCATGAAATCAATTAAACCTGTCTGATAATTTTCTGGTTGATTAAGCAGCTGAGGGCATTGTTAATCACTTTCAGCTGTATTGGTGTTCATGGACTTAACGACAGGTGCACTAAAGTGGCAACAATTACAAAACCCTCAAAACAGGACTGGTTTAACATGTGGAGGTCATTTCAAGTTTCTCCCTCTTGATCTTTTTT
This sequence comes from Aphyosemion australe, assembly GCA_006937985.1. Taxonomy (NCBI): domain Eukaryota; kingdom Metazoa; phylum Chordata; class Actinopteri; order Cyprinodontiformes; family Nothobranchiidae; genus Aphyosemion; species Aphyosemion australe. Next base: position 445,330 of record SSNS01000011.1, on the reverse strand, counting down.
GGCTGGTTTTCCACTCGTGCTAGTTTTGGCTTGAGTAATTATCTCTACTGGCAGCATGAGGCGATTCCTTAACCCTACAGAAGTTGAACAGGTTGTCCAACTTCTCCAGGATGGCACATCCACACGTGCTGCAGCAAGAAGGTTTAATGTGTCTCCCAGCACAATCTCCAGAACATGGAGGAGATTTCAGGAGATTTCAGGAGACTGGCGGTTATTCTCGGAGAGCTGGACAGGGCCGTAGAAGGTCCACAACCCATCAGCAGGACCGATACCTGCTCCTTTGTGCAAGGCGGAACAGGCTGAGCACTGATCGTGCCCTACAGAATGACCTCCAGAGGGCCACTGGTGTGAATGTCTCTACCCAAACAATCAGGAACAGACTTCATGAAGATGGCCTGAGGGCCCGACGTCCTGTAGTGGGCCCTGTGCTCACTGCCCAGCACTGTAGAGCTCGACTGGCATTTGCTCAACAACACCAGAATTGGCAAGTCCGCCACTGGCGCCCTGTACTTTTTACAGATGNGGAGCTGATTTTCATCCCAGCTGCTTCACACCCGGCTGCGAACTGCTCCAGCGAAAGCCGGAGATCACGTTCTGATGAAGCCAACAGGACCACATCATCTGCAAAAAGCAGAGACCTGATCCTTAGGTCACCAAAACGGATCCCCTCACCACCTTGGCTGCACCTAGAAATTCTGTCCATAAAAGTTATGAACAGAATCGGTGACAAAGGGCAGCCTTGGCGGAGTCCAACTCTCACCGGAAACAAGCCCGACTTACTGCCGGCAATGCGGACCAAGCTCTGACACTGGTTGTACAGGGACCTAACAGCCCGTATCAAGGGGCCTGGTACCCCATACTCCCAGAGTACCCCCCACAGGGCCCCCCGAGGGACGCGGTCGAACGCCTTCTCCAAATCCACAAAACACATGTAGATTGGTTGGGCGAACTCCCACGCACCCTCCAGGACCCCCCCAAGGGTATAGAGCTGGTCCAGTGTTCCACGGCCAGGACGAAAACCACATTGCTCCTCCTGAATCCGAGGTTCGACTATCCGACGGACCCTCCTCTCCAGAACCCCTGAATAGACCTTACCAGGGAGGCTCAGGAGTGTGATCCCCCTGTAGTTGGAACACACCCTGCGGTCCCCCTTTTTAAATAGGGGGACCACCACCCCGGTCTGCCAATCCAGTGGAACTGCCCCCGATGTCCACGCGATATTGCAGAGCCGCGTCAACCAACACAGCCCCACAGCATCCAGAGCCTTAAGGAAATCCGGGCGGATCTCATCCACCCCCGGAGCCTTGCCACCGAGGAGTTTTTTGACCACCTCAGTGACCTCAGCTCCAGAGATTGGAGAGCCCAACCCAAAATCCCCAGACTCTGCTTCCATCCTGGAAGACGTGCCGGTGGGATTGAGGAGGTCTTCGAAGTACTCGGCCCACCGATTCACAACGTCCCGAGTCGAGGTCAGCAGCACACCCTCCCCACTGTAAACAGTGTTGGTAGTGCACTGCTTTCCCCTCCTGAGACGCCGGATGGTGGACCAGAATCTCCTCGAAGTCGTACGGAAGTCTTGTTCCATGGTCTCACCGAACTCCTCCCATGCCCGAGTTTTTGCCTCTGCGACCACCCGAGCCGCATTCCGCTTGGACTGCCGGTACCTATCAGCTGCCTCCGGAGTCCCACAGGCCAAAAAGACGGTTAGGGATGCTGTCAAGCTGGTTTAACATGTGGAGGTCATTTCAAGTTTCTCCCTCTTGATCTTTGTTGGCTGGTTTTCCACTCGTGCTAGTTTTGGCTTGAGTAATTATCTCTACTGGCAGCATGAGGCGATTCCTTAACCCTACAGAAGTTGAACAGGTTGTCCAACTTCTCCAGGATGGCACATCCACACGTGCTGCAGCAAGAAGGTTTAATGTGTCTCCCAGCACAATCTCCAGAACATGGAGGAGATTTCAGGAGACTGGCGGTTATTCTCGGAGAGCTGGACAGGGCCGTAGAAGGTCCACAACCCATCAGCAGGACCGATACCTGCTCCTCTGTGCAAGGTGGAACAGGCTGAGCACTGCTCGTGCCCTACAGAATGACCTCCAGAGGGCCACTGGTGTGAATGTCTCTACCCAAACAATCAGGAACAGACTTCATGAAGATGGCCTGAGGGCCCGACGTCCTGTAGTGGGCCCTGTGCTCACTGCCCAGCACTGTAGAGCTCGACTGGCATTTGCTCAACAACACCAGAATTGGCAAGTCCGCCACTGGCGCCCTGTACTTTTTACAGATGAGTGCAGGTTCACCCTGAGCACCTGTGATAGACCTGAAAGAGTCTGGAGAAGACGAGGACCCAGTCAGCACACATAGGTGGGCCCCATATAGTATCTATATGGGCAAGCCATATGGGTCCCACCAGGGTTTGTCCGCAGTTTCCATGGTGGCCCCATGGGGATTTGCCCAGAAAGATTTTTGCCCACATAAATTTTAATGGGCCCCACATGGGTTTTCAGAGGGTTTGACTCAAACACCGGCAAACCCCCGTGGGGCCAACATGGAAACTGTGAACAAACCCTGGTGGGACCCATACGGCTTGCCCATATAGATTCCATATGGGGCCCACCTATGTGTGCTGGTTGGGGAGAACGTCATGCTGCCTGCAACGTCGTTCAACATGACAGGTTTGGTGGTGGGTCAGTGATGGTCTGGGGAGGCATATCCATGGAGGGACGCACAGACCTCTACTGCCTAGGAAATGGTGCTCTGACTGCCATAAGGTATCCAGATGAAATCCTTGAACCCTTTGTCAGACCCTACGCTGATGCAGTAGGTCCTGGTTTTCTCCTAATGCACGACAATGCCCGGCCTCATGTGGCAAGAGTATGCAGGCAGTACCTGGAGGATGAAGGAATTGAAACAATTGAATGGCCTTTACGATCCCCTGACTTAAACCCAATAGAACATCTGTGGGACATTATGTCTCGGTCCATTAGGAGGCGCCAGGTTGCTCCTCAGACTGTACAAGAGCTCAGGGATGCCCTCACACAGATCTGGGAGGAAATGCCACAAGACACCATCCGTTGTCTCATTAGGAGCATGCCCCGACGTTGTCAAGCATGCACACAAGCTCGTGGGGGCCACACAAGATACTGAAAAGCATTTTGAGTTGCAGAAATTAAGTTTTTGAAATAATGGACTAGCCTGCCACATCTTCATTTCACTCTGATTTTAGGGTGTCTACACAATTGAGCCCTGAAAACGCTAGCTCTATCAACCCGTCCCGTTCTCATATGTCTATTGAGGAAAAGTTATTTTGAAATATATATTGCTATCTTTTTATCGCCTAGCTCTAATTCAGATATTAGACTGTTTTGTGATTATTGCATGGTAAAATTCTTATTCGTTGTACCTTTAAAGTTGTTTTATGTAAAAACCAGTCCATGCAGAAAATGATCAGGACTGCTGCAGTACAGTGGTTCAGTGCAGCCTTGATTCTTTACAGAAATATTCCACAACTCATTTCTGCTGCAGGTACAGTAAATATAGTCTGTTCTGCACAATGACTAGATTCTCTTTTTCAAAGGAAAACTGAAACAATGATGATCTTAAATTAGATTCCATAAGGACCCGTAGGAATAATCCATATGGTAAAACCCATAGTCAGAGGCGCTCAGCACAAAGACTGATCCTCTTTGATCAGTCAGCATCTTTATACCAATGCAGGTTCTTGTTTTGAGATCGGATAAATGAGATGTTTCAGGAATCATCACTTGTCAGGACACATTTTCATGCATTCTCACTTCTGCATCACATCATGTGTCATAGACTCGTTCATATAATGAAATCCAGCTCACGCTTTAGTTGTACGAATCGTTAAAGCTGCTTTGAATTCAACAGAAAAGTCTCCAATCAAAGACGGCATTTCAGTCTGTAATTAAATGAATAAAGAGGCTCTTCAGATTCTTTAAGAGCGTCATTTAACCTGCAGGCGAGCTCCCATGAGACCTGAATGTACCTCCCACTCATGATCTGCTCTCCAAGGGAGCTCACTGTCACTGTAACCGCGTTTTAATCAGTATCCTTCTATCTGGAGTTTCTATCTATCTCTTGTTTTCAAGCATCAGTGATTTTCTGTTCTTCATTTTCACGTTTGCTGACGTAATATTAAATCACTGGAAATGATAATCCCTTATAAACACTGAAAATAGCAAATCTGTGTTTTCTAAGATTAAGCCTTTGCAGCTAACCTGGGTCTAATTTATTTTGTTCATAATTTACCCTCATACATTTTTCAAAGTGGTCACCAGCCCCTCCTGAATCACATTTCTCTCATTTTGACATGAAAACTAAACTAAGGATGGTTTCAGAAGCCTGAAACAACTATAACCAATTTTCAGAGCACGCTTTTCAAGCAAAAACTTTTGAAACTCTCTCACAAATGTTACAGGACAGAGCACTACTGCTTTAAAGCTGAGGTCTGTAACGTGATGACATCAAGGAGAGCTCCAAAACACGCAAAAGATAAATCCTTTTTTGTTCCTCTCCCTCATCTCTAAGTTTAAAAACTGACATTAATTCAATGCAGGTTGAGTTAGCATTCAAGCTAGCGCTAAATTAGCCTAACGCAGCATACAATTATAAAAGTTTAAATTCTCTAAAATACAATAAATTACTTAGTAATTACCTGTCTAGAAAAAACATTGCCAACTGTTTATTAGTTTTGAGCCCTTGCAGACCACAAAGTTCCCTCCATATTTTAAAAGTGCCTCAAAAGTAAATTCTACTGGACTGTCAGGCTTTTTGCTGAAGAACTTTTAAACTGTTTGAATTTTCTTTGAGAAGTAAAAGGCATTTCTGTAATGGTCTTGGTTGCTCCATTGCAAACTTCCGGCTTCTTCCGGCATCACCCCATAGTGCACGATGGGGCCTGGGGCTCATGATTGACAGCCCCCTCTTGTGGATATGCAAATCTATTGGTCAACGCTCTAGGCTCGCCTAAATTCTATTCAATTCAATTTAAATACAATTCAGTTTTTTTATATAGCACCAACTCACAGCAAGAGTCGTCTCAACGCACTTTACAAACTTTACATTTGCAGTTTATTATGCAAATGAGTTAAAAGTGTCCTTTGTAAGAAAACCCAGCATATAGCATTGTGACACTCGTTGTGTCAGAGACGTTACAGCAATGATTTGTTTTGCTGTCAAGGCCAGGGGAGGGACTTAGGGGAAATGTAAATTATGAAAGATGACCTACTTTTATCATAGAAACAGGGTCAGATTGTCAAATGTAAGATTTTTTAATTCACTTTAAATTAGAGATGTTCGATATTATTGGTCTACCATTACTATCAATCAATATCGGCATTAAATATTTAATATCGGAAAACATCTGTATTGATTTTACACAGCATATATCGGTATCGGAAATGAACTCATTCACTGCCACTGACGACTAAAGTCGTCTTTTCACATCCAACCGCTGGCTGCCAAAGACGACTTTAGTCGTCATTTCCCCTGTTTTACGGAGCGGGCGTCGGAGCGAGCCCCCGCACCGTGAGAACAAACATCACGTGTCTAAAGCGAATCTTCATCCATGTATGTCACACATCACGTGATCAATGGATTACGAGTTTGTTTTGGGACGCTGCTGTGAAAAAAACGATGCGCTGAACCGGAAATGCTTCTGGAGCGACGGTTGGGCACCAGATTGTGAAAGAACTGATAACGCTAGAAATATGGCAATTCTTCCTGATGTTTGGTAGTTTTGGCGTTTACATGATCATAGAGCACAATGTTCTGTGACTCTTCAAAAATCAGTAAAAACGCTTAAAAACGCTGGCAGCCAGGGGCTTTCTGATCAGAAAACGACTGGCAGTGAATGAGTTAAGAGTCAGAAAATATCGATATATCAGTAAAAAGTCAATATCGAGCATCTCTACTTTAAACACTTTAAATGATGTACCCCAGTTTTAACTATTACTTTATCCCTTGTGCTGCCTCGGCTGGGTCGGTCGGACCCCAAGGCCGCGGGGGCCGGAGAGACCCCGGAGGCAAAGGCGAGGCGGTCCGCGGAGGGGTCCGACCGACCCCTAGCGCCGGCAGCGGCGGAAAGCGTAGCCGGGGGGTGGGTGGGGTGTCGCCACGGGGTCTCGGAGGACCCCAAGGGGACAGGCGAGGCGGC
>SSNS01000011.1:400740-439055 GCA_006937985.1 Aphyosemion australe | reverse complement strand
TTCCGAGTAGGAAAAATCAACTGTTTGAAAAAGAACGGCAAAATGAATGAAGATACACAGTAAATTTAGTTCACAGCAGTTTCTAATACTACAAGGACGCACCATCACACAATTTGTCCAGAGGGGAAAGGAGAGGAATAGGAGCACATGGAGCTGGGTTTTAGTTTCTGCATCATTTAGAAACAGTTGTAGTTAAAGGTTTTCATATTGAAGAATTTTGTACACTACAATGACAAAATACAAAGTTGTATGTTATTTATTGTGATGTTTATCAAATATGGTTATATATTGAGACAAAATAATTTTTTAATTAAAAATGTGATTTAAATAATTATTAAACACTCAAAAGTATCGAAAATAGGTACAGTGAAGTACCGGTATCGATTCATAGGTACCAGGAATTGGTACCGTATCGATTCAAATGTCAAAGGTACCCATCCCTACGTGTACTCGAAGTACGAATGCAAAACCGTGCTTCTCATTCAGCCCACAGTGAATCCTGGGATAGGACTGGCCAGTAAAGATACATCAGACCCGTCCTTGAAATTCAGGGACAACAAGGATTCTTTAGAGGATGCATTATGAGTATCCTTCAAATTTGGACAGCATTGTTGCTTTGCTGTGATGTCATCGGCTTTAGAATGCATCCATGGAAGGATGCAGCTCCTGAATTTGGACACAGCCTCTGATTTTTATGCCTTGTCTACTTTTTCCTTGAGTGGGAATCAACTTCCTGGTCAGAATGTTCACATGATGTTTAACATGTCTCGTTCAATGAGTGTGACTTCACTTGTCTGAACGTTGTGGCTGATACACATGGTAGCAGTTTCCATCTTTGAAAAAGAAATCTCATTTTTATTTAAACAGTGTTTTCTTTACTTGTCATTGGTGGTGGTGGTGGGGCACCATAGTGACACTGTATCTCCATGCTTGTAGGATTGTACCAACACAATGACACTAGTCAGTGTCTTGATGCAATCTGCTGGGTCCCTTATATAGGAAACTTTTTTACTGATTGGCTTATGAACTGAACTGTATTGAAATGTTTACTTTGTGAAGTGCCTTGAGACGACTCTTGTCGTGATTTGGCGCTATAAATAAACTGAATTGAATTGAATAAAATCACAAGAGGTAATATAAATATAAGTAAATAGTAATCAGTTTAATTGTAAAAATAGTAAAACAATATAAAAACATAAATAAATAATAATCAGTTTGTCACGCTCCTGTTCCTGCCTAGCCCAGTTCTTTCCACCAGCCTCATTCTACTCACCTGCTTCTCCTGCTGCTATTCAAAAGCCACCCTGCCATTCAGTCACTGCCAGATTATCGAAGGCTCCTTAATAAAAACGGTTAAACGTTCATTCTGTGTTGGGTATCTTTTCGGGTCCGCCAGTACTCACGCGACACAGTTAAAAGCTAAACTAAAAAAAAGGTGAGTCTTAGGCCTGCTCTTTAAAACGTTCAGTAGGCCCCGGCAGCCTGTTCCATAAACGAGGATGCCTTACCGAATTTCGGGATCTGAGGCCGCAGGGTCCGTGTTGTTAAAAACAAACAGCTTGGAAATGTACGATGGGCCAGCCAAGACCATAAACACGCTTAACAACCAAATAACAGAACCTTAAACTCCATCCTGAGACGCACCGCACAAAGGAACTGCTACAAGAAAATGGCGTCTCTCTCCACACCGTCAATACAAGTACTGCATCTACGGTGGTCCGCGTTGGACATATCCAGCGTCGCCGCCATATTGGATGGGTCTCCTCACTGTCCAAAGTCAATTACGGAGTACGCAATTGTGGCCATTTTTTCTGCAGCCTGCGGTTGCAACGAGCTGCGTGCTATTGAAAACGGATCACGGGGTGTGGGGGGTGTGTGTGTGTTACTGTTGACTTTTATACCGCACCCCAACCACGCTCTCCAGCGTAACGGCGTGGCCGCCGCCATATTGGACGGGTCTCCTCACTGTCCAAACGTGATTATTTAGTGAGCAACTGTGGACATTTTTTCTTCACACTCACACACTCACACACACCTACACGCACGATCACACACATACACACACACGCTCGCGCACGCACGCACACACACACGCGCACACACACGCACACCGTGCGTCTGTCATTCTGCTTGTCTGGGAAATGCTGGTACAGGATGTCGACCTCTAGATGGCGCTGCCGTGCGAGTTGAGATCGTGGGGTCGCTTCGACCCCACTCCGCCTCCATTGTCACAAAAACGTGGGGGTCACACAAGGGTTAAATGGACACAACGCAAAGTAAAGCCAAGAGACTTAAATGAATAAATGCTGATGAAAGGCAATTATTTATAATAATTATTTATTTTCTTCTGCTTTGAAATTTGTCTTTGCTCCAGAGTAAGATGTTCCTGTTCACGTACAGAACATATGGCAAAGTTATGTTTAATCTGTACTCTGTGTTTAACATTAGTGCCTGTATTCAGATAGAAGCTCGATTCTCACAGGAAATCAATGTTTACAGCTGAGTTTAGTTTTTCTCAGCGTTACAGGGCTTCATACACAGGTTTGATGTGGTCTTTATGTCTGGACTGAAGCAATGATTCATTTATTGTCTGTGCGGTCTGTGGCATCAGTTGCAGCTTGTTCACCCGCCTTGAACCCATACTTTGAGATAAATGCTCCAAATTTTAGCTTTGCCTTTCGGGCCGCCACACTTGGCTTTCATGCCGCAGAATAGACCTCAAAATAGACTCAGGTCATTTTGAATGGGTGGAAACTGAACTGTGATGGGAAATGTGTTTTCTGATTGCACAAATTGTGCAGCATGGATTCCAACATCACTGACAGATGGTTTAGATTCAGTGAGTTCATTTTTCTCAATCATCTGTTTTGTATTGCACACCTCTGTGCAAAACTCTTGAGCCATCCCTTGTTTCTTTATATATTGTGTAATAAAGGATCTTTTTCTTTTTTTCTGTTTTTACAGCAGTATCAAGCAATGGTTCACCAGACTTTCTGATTCACTCAGATTTAGTCCTTGTGTTGTGCTTAGTCATTTTAAAACAAATGTTTTCTTTTTTACATAACTACTTAGTATAACATTGATGAATGACTCAGTAAAGCACTGAGAACATCAAGGGACAAGATGTCAGAATATTGAGATAAATATATTATCTGCTCATGTTTTTTACTTTATTATCCATTATTTAACCTTTTTTGTGAATAAAAGCTCCACCAACATTTTAAAGGATTCTGTTGCAGTTCGCGATATGTCCGACGTTATGAATTGCTTTTTGTTTGGCTCTTTGGGACGGGTCTTGGTAAAATCCTGCACAGATCTTCCAGTGTTTAACAATCAATCATTTAACATCGTTTCCTTCTGTGTGCAGGAATTTTATAATGCTGATAAAGTTATGTTAGATCAGAGGAATCTAACTAGATCTTTACTAGATCCTTACCTTTTGAAACTAGCAGCTGATTTTTGCAGAGCCTCTCACAAATCTGTCCAACCTCCCAGTGGAGATTCCATCAGTATGGAAATCAGCTTTTGTTGTCCCTTTATTAAACGTGCAGCAGTTTTAACTATCTACAGATTATTATCTAATCTATCCGTGCCGGCTGAAGTTCTTAAAGCTCTAGTGTGTGAGCAATTAAAGGAGTGTTTACATGCTGTTTTATGTGAATATCAACCAGGCTTCAGGAAAAGACATATCACTGTTGCAAATAAGGTTGTAAATGATATTACTGTTACACTCCACGAGAAACAACACTGTGCATCAGTTTTTATCGATTTGTCAAAAACATTTGACACTGTTGATCATTAAGATTTAGGCTCCTCCAATTAGGACTCTCTGAGCAAGCAGTAGCATGGCTTTTAAATAAGTGCAATAAACATGGCAGCCTGTGTTGTGATGTTTTTACAATCCACAAAGGGATGCCCAAGGGCTCCGTTTTAGGCCCCCTTTTATTTATCATCAATAATCTCAGTCTAAAGGTGTCAGATGTCTAACTTGCATTTTTATCCTGATGCATTTAAAGGTGCAATTCAACTAGTAGAAAGCTTTTGTCCAGCTCTCATTACTTTTGCTGAAACTCATTCTAATGACTTACCCTTTCTAACCACATGTAGAGAAACTTGTGTACAGACTGAAATTAAAATGTTTTTATTATCAAAACAAGGTGTGTTTTTCTCCTAATACAAAGGAACAACTTGTTCTTGCAAAAGCGTTGAAGCAGCAAGCTGATATGTATGAATAATTAGCTATACACATATTTTTAATACCTGTTGCCCGTATACATACATATATATATACATTATAGGGCAAACATTTGGTAAAATTACTCAACTCTGGAATAATGACAAAGTACAGCACACTGACTTATTTGCATGCATGCATTTTAGATATGTGAGATCTTGCAGGCACCACACACACACCTACACACACACACACACACACACACACATACACTTGAATGTCACAAACAAAAGACTCTCTAAAACTCTAAGCAGGCTGTTCTGAAGGATCTGGTCTTGACCTAAATTTTGAGCACTCTATCCAGGACAACATGCTTTGCATCGAACCGTTCTCCTATTATAGTCTAAGTGGGTCTTGTTGGTGAAATACCACTCATTGCTGCTCAACAACCATAGATATTTCACCACTAAATGCACAAATTACATCTCACCCTTTCAACTGACAAAGCTACATACCCAAACACAATATGCTCAGTTAGATGTGTGTAAATGATGAGTACAGAGGGAAATCAAATGAACAGCTTTTTATGGATAAACTCAAAAGAAGGCAAAACGGACTTTTTTCAGTACCAACTGCAAAAAAATACAAAGATATTACACAATTAAAGTTTGATCACATACTTCATACGTCAGCAGAGCAGCAGCCTCACTGGAACTATATAAATGGAACATCATGATTTATTCATGTGATTTTATTCTTTACAGCATCTTTTTAAACAACGTTAAATTGTCTTCTTTGACATAGTCTATTAGCCTATAAACCTCTGGGTGAATTTCACTTATCTGCTCTTTAAAAACAAGGATTTCTAACAGTTTAATGGTTTAAAGAGTTGGTTTAAGACAAAAAAGTTATGTAAAGGGTTTATAAAAACAATTTGCACCACATCAAAAGAGTCTGGCTGTGTGCCAACATGAATGTTTAAACAAAAATCAGCGAGACGATCCCCAATAAATAATGACTTTGTAAGACCTTCAGTGTATTACAAACTCAATGTGGTCTGACACTTCCTCCTGTCTCTCTGAAGCACCGCCTTGTGTTGACTCTAAACAACAGATGGGGATGAATATGTCAAGTGGTTCTTAAACGATTAACACAGTGTTACTGTTGCTGCAGATCCTCAAGTGGTTGAATGCTCACACACACACGCACGCACGCACACGCACACACACACACACACACACACACACATATACACACACACACACTGAAGGCTACCCACAGCAAATGAAAACAAGCATCCCTGTATACGTTTATATTGTGATCCACTGTTTTGGTGCATATTTCAAGTTAATCTAATATTTTGGTTCAGCAACAGAAAATAAGAATCACTCAGAAAGTCCAGCTCATTTAATGTGTACAAAATTAACAAAACAATCATTTAAAAACATCACAACATGGATTTAAAAAGTAATAAATCTTAAATGGTCTTACGTGGTCTATTAGCACAGACTTTAAAGTATTCATGTTTCCAGGAAGCAAATACCAGCTACCTCATCATTTCTGAGACTTTCCTTTAAGGAGACATACACAGATCCTCTAAAATATGCAATTAAATCATGTTTGTGCCTCAAGAAACTAGCTTGTGCTGCAAGCTTAATTAATCTCCATGATTGCTGAGCCTCTAAATCATGTCTAAAAAGACTTCTGCACAAAGGTGGACATCACTTTCTAAAGGATGTTTCTTGAAAACCTCAACATTTTTTAGAGAACGTGTCCATTAGAAAGCAGGTATTTTCAGTTCTTACTTGTTAAAAACCCAAAAGAATGACTGATTCCAGCCTAGCAGCCTAACAAGTGGCTCCGCCAGCCTTACTTCACTTCATTACTTACATCACATTAAAAATATATCACTGCCACAAGATCCCTCGAGAAACACCATCTGTTCCCTGTGTGCCACGATGACGGCAAAAGGGGTTAAAGGTTAATTTTCTGCTTTAGCAAGACAGAAAAACACATCCAATGAACCTGGCTAGTGGTGAGACAGCATCAGTGAATCATCCAGGACATCCAGGAGCGCCACTTTCTGTCACTGAATGAGGTATTTAGGGGAGCTGATTGCTACTGCTGTGTCTGGAACCATGCAAAGGTTTTCTCCAGGAGCATCATCCGAGCTGACTCACAAGGATGGAAAATAGTCTTCTGTGAATTTAACACTTACAAAACATGTTAATATGGGAACACAAGTTGCATAACAGCAAAGAAAAGTCTCTCTGTTGGGTATGAGACCCACTGAGGCTGATTTAGCTGCATGAATGAAGGTATGTCTTATTTGGTTTTAAAGAAAGGGACAGAATCAGAATATGTAGCTATAAAGAATCACATATTCATGTAGATCAGAGTGTTTTTATGATTGTGTTATTGCCTGAAAATATGGCAGCGGTGTAGTGGATGTGACATTTACCATCTCAGAGGTGTCAGAAACAAAACATGTCTGACACATCGCAAAGGCAGCGACACATTCACCAAGGCTCAGACATTAAACTGGGTCATCTACTAATGGGGGGGTCAGTGGTTTCATCTTTAGCTTGCCCAGTTTATGAAAGTGCCTTTGAGCAGGATGCTGATCCCAGAGAAACGCCCCCAGTGAGCTGTGTTTTAGAGCTTTACAACAGAGAAATGTGATCTGTCGTTACAAATTCAGAAAAACTGGGTTGGAGTCAACAAAACCAGAAGTTTTGATTCTGGTTTGGTGTAAACATGAAATAAACCTGGGGTTTTTTTTGTTTGTTTTTTTCATTTCCTGAAAAGTTCAGCTTTTAAAGTGTGAGTCACACCATGGGTGGAGTCTAATTTCACACACACTTCCTGTTTGAAAAATGCTCCTAATGGAGGCGTCACCTGGAGGACCAAAAGAGTGTCACTGAGGCAGTGATTGACAGCACCCCCTCAACCCCCCCGCACACACACTCAGAGTTTATCAGTCGGGAAAACGTTTCATATCAGCAGGTGAGTGGTTGCGCCAGGTGGAGGTGCAGCCGAGACTCAGCTGGAGTCCAGTGCAGTGCAACCACATAGTACGGTACAAATAACGTCACCCTGCAGCTCTATAGCCATCAGCTGTGGCTGATTCTAAATCAATGTGGAGCAGAGTTTTAAATATAATTATGGTTTTGGGCTGAAATATTGAATTTTAGGTAAGTTGTACTAAACTGTCAAAATAATTACTTCACATGTCTATAGCACTATTAGACACTCATCTATAAAGGTTATCAGCAGATCTCAGTGCAGGTTTTGATACTGTGGACCACAACATCCTTCTTAATAGGCTCATAAACTGGGTGGAACTATCAGGCACAGTTGGTTCTGATCTTATCACTGAGACAGGGGTTATGTTGTTTTTATTGGTGATCACAAATCAAAGCTGATCACCATGACATGTGGGGTCCCCCAAGGTTCTATTCCTGGACCACTGCTCTTCAATATCTACATGCTCCCCCTGGGTCAGGTCATACACAATAACAACATTACCTATCATAGTTATGCAGATGACACCCAGATCTACCTAGCCCTATCACCTAGTGACTGTGGTCCCCTAGACTCACACTGTCAGTGTTTGGAGCAAGTTAATGACTGGATGCAGTCAAACTTCCTTCAGTTAAACAAAGACCAGACTGAAGTTATTGTCTTTGGAAATAAGAAGGATAGGATGGAGGTTATTGCTCAACTTGGCTCCAGAGGAAAAAAAAAAAACAAAGACCCAGGTGTCATAGTTGATTCAGACCTGAGCTTCACTGGTCACATTAAGGCTATAACTAGATCAGCGTTTTATCATCTTCATCAAATAACAAGACTCAGAGGTCTCATGTCCAGACCATACCTAGAGAAACTCATTCATGCGTTCATCTCCAGCAGACTGGACTATTGCAATGGTCTTTTGTCTGGTCTTCCCAAAAAAGCTGTGGAGCAACTGCAGCTTATTCAGAATGCTGCTGCTAGAGTCTTAACAAGAACCAAGAGAACTGAGCACATCACTCCTGTTCTTAAATCTCTACACTGGTTACCAGTAAACTACAGAATCCATTTCAAAGTGCTCCTACTAGTTTATAAATCACTCAATGGCATGGGGCCAAAACACATGTCAGATCTCCTTACAGTATCTACACCCAGCAGGGCTCTGAGATCCTTAGGAAGAGGTCAGCTGGTAGAACCAAACAGGGTGAAGCTGCTTTTATGCTGCACACAGAAAGAGTCAATGTGCCCCAACTCTTGTAACTTTTAAATCAAAATTGAAAACTTTCATGTATTCATCAGCCTTTGAATGAATGTCTCTTATGCTGCACCTTCTGCACTGTAACTGCTCACCCTTAATTTGTGCATTTAAATTTGATTTTAAAATCTGCTGTTTTGTGTTGTCATGTGGATTTTATTGTTTTATGTGCTTCCTGTTCTTGCCCCTGGTAAGCACATTGAATAGCTTCTGTGTATTAAATGTGCTATACAAATAAAGCTGCTTTGCCTATATGAGTGGTCTTATTGTGAAGATCTACTATTTATTGTTTTGGTTTAAACCTACTTGGCCAACTTTTGTTGTTTGAGATATTAGAGATTCTATATTCTGCTGTAACTTTGTGAAACATGTAGGTTTTCCATGCTTGTAACACCTTTGAATGAAAGGCAGCTTAACCAGAGAGTGGAATATAAATAGATTTGACTTTGACACTGACACTGATGGTATCATTTGTTGGAGGCAAGCCCAATCCACAGAAACAAAAAGACCTGGTTTCAGCAACACACTAGATGCTCATCATCCATTTACTTACTAATTAAAAGGTCATAATGGTCTGGCTGTTTGAGGCACTTTTCAGATTAACTGCATAACTTTTTAAGTTAACCAACAAATGATTGTTGTAGATTTCTAATTGTTGTATAATTAAAGTCTGGGGCAGAACTGCAGTCCTCCTCTCTCCAAAAACAAGTTTTCCTCCAGATACAGCCGGAACTCGTCCGCTCCGATGCAGTTTTTTTGTTCATCCAACATGAATAAAGCATGCAGCGTGTTTGACAAGGCCTTTTCCCCACGTGTCCAGTCACTTACCATTAGGGACAGCGACAAACACTAACTGCACAATGTCATAATAAGACAACACTCACTTCACTGTGATTCTGAGGGAAACACATGCGACAGGTTTTTACTGCAGGCTAAAACACAAGCTATGGCTGATGTACCGCTCTGCCACTCTAACAGTACGACTTTTAACTGTGGTGGTGTGTTTTTTGTTTTTTTGTTTGTTTGTTTCTTAACAAAAATAGTTCAGAACGTTCTAACAAGCCTGGTGTTTCCAGAGCACTGAGCTGAGCTGTGCAGTGAGGAAACAAGCGTCGGTCTGTCAGAGCTACGTTTGATATGTTGAAGCAGCGAAACTGACAGAGCAAGAGGAAAACAAGTAGTTTTATCATCTGTTTGTCTAGTTTCAGCAACTTATGTGCAACAGTTTTACAGCAAATAAGAGCGAACATATTTGCCTAAACAGGCTTGTCTTATAAGCATGCTGGTATATCACACTGATAATCTTGGTGGTCATGTGGGCTCTTATAATCATGATCCAACATTCTGGTTGGTAAACACACCTCCTTTGACTAGATTTGGTCTCAAACTCACACCTCCTTACAGGAAACATTTTCTGACTCCAGTGGTTGGATGTCACGAAAAAATTTCATTTTTAATTGACCTTTAAAGGTGCCATATTTGTTCTTGGAATAAACCATTCATGCAAGCTACACTTAAAATAAAAATCTTCTTTGAAAAATCCAACCTTTTTCTTTGGGTTCTCCCCTAAAATCACAGAATCTGATGGTCGCAGAATATGGTACAACACCTGCTTGCTACACACACAAGCAGACCTACTGAGCTGGTAAAGTCAAAACTTCCAGAACCAATTCCAAACCAAACAGAACCTCCTCCAACTCACTTTGATTTGCAAACAGAACAGGACATTCCATCCGTGACACTAGGCAGTACTTCAACTAGCTTTCCTTCCTGTTCAGCTGCTCTGCTGAAAACAAGCATTTCTGCACAAAGGATGTTAAGAGAAGGGGGCTCCCTCATGTCCAGATGCACACACCCAGTTGAGTACATTATGGATTCCTGGAGCCAGTGGAAGATAATGTGCCTCTTGTTGCTTTCTGTGGAACACTTAGAAGATGTTTATATTTTTGGATTAATGATTAACGGGTTCCTGCTGTTTAGAGCTGGTGGGCACCTGGTGTATCGGAAGATTTTAGAGCTGATGGGAGCGATTGGCAGAGCTCCTGAACTCAGAGAAGATATTTGTCATGCTTGGAAGACTCAGACTCAAGATGAATCGCAAACTTGAAGCTCTGAGCAGTTATCTGGCCATGCTTTCTGAACTCGCACGCAAAATGGATTCCACCTTGGAGAAAGTTGCAGTGCGGTTTGTTGGAAACTAACCTTTATTGATTTGGTTGTTTGAAAGTCCTTGAGACAGGAATGGACCTAAAGGCAGAGAGAACATTTTCTCTCTGGCCTGTTACAAAACAATAAAGGCTATCTGAATCTGGCTCCCTACGATTAGCCTTGATGGCCTTCTCCTGACGTGGGACTGTGGCCTCCTGTTCAACTCGCAAGTGATCTGAGTGACAAGTCACTGACCCACCAAGGACTCAATGCCCTCCTCATTTCTTGTCTCTCCCTCAAACCGCTGACCAGCAGAGGCTAAGTGCGCGCTGGAATATGTGCAAACTCTCTTGGTTGGAAAGGGGGACCCAACCCCTCCCACCCACCATTTGTGGTTTATGTTGTAATTTGTCTGAGTATGTGCTTTTATGTATTGAGGTGATTTTTGCATATCGGAGCTATCCACTGCCAGGGGTAGGTCCAAAATGCCTTTTTTTCCCTGCCCCCTCCCATCCTCTTGTTACCCCTTCTTAAAAGGCAAAGGAGTGCTGTGCAGCAGCTGCTCTCATAGCCAGCCTGAAACCTGTTTTGACTATGCGTTTGTTTGTGTATCTCTTGGTCAGGTTGTGCTATAAAGTCAAATTTCCTTGTTCCAGGATGCTGGATCAATGACAATAAAGCTGATTCTGATGTCCAGTGGGGTGAGGGACAATCAGAGGAGCAGTTTGATAGATGGGTTATGATCCAATCATTTAGGAGGGGGACCAGCACTGGACTGGATGAGGTTTTGCTATTGTACATTTCAAAGTTTTAACTTGTTTTTGTTTGGTTGGTTGGTTGATTCTATTAATTTCTACCTATTCATTGTGATTTTGATTTATTAAATATGTTTGTCATTTTAGTGAGTCTGCCCCCATCACACCTGGTTCTAATTTACTTATGATCAAACTGGGTCCTTGTCAGTCTTTTTTATCCTTTGGTATACATCCCAGTTCTCAGTTGATCCTTGTCAGATCTTCATCATTCCATTCCCTATCTGGCCTTGGAGCTGTTTTTCAGCCCTAGTTCTGTCCAGTTTTGTTAGTAACGACCTGTGCTTTCACACTGTGTCCGCCTTCCACCTCAATTTCCTGCATTTGGGTCCCTTTACCATCATCCCCCTTCAACACATGACAGGCAGCAGCCACCTTTGGATGAGGACACAATCCCAGCTGTGGCTGAAGCTTTTTTGTGTCAAATGGGCTGCCCACCCCCAATAAAGACCATTCTAGATCATTGTTTCACCAACACCGGTCACTTCATGTGCAAGATCAAAATAAGAGAATATCACCATATGTCTGAACCATACGGATTTAGAGTGACACATCTAAGCTGTTGATTTACAAAGTAATAAGTAATCTAACCAGTCCAATAACACTGGACAAATAACCGAGTCCACCTTAAATCAAGTTAGCTAAGCAGGTTATTTTCTGCTTCTTCGACCAACAAATCCATGAGAGCAAAGTACCACTATCATCAGTCCAACAACCCACAGTAATCATGGTGTCAGGTCAGTGAGCATGTGGGTGAGGGAGTGTATTTACAGAAAAGTAGTTTGATGCTGAAGATACACTTATCTGCTGTTATTTGATATATTACTGCAATAACCCATTTAAATATGAGAAAATAAACACAATCCTCCAGGTTTTAATGGGTTAACTCTTTACTAGCATGAAGGATAATTTAACTATTGTATTAAATTATAAAAACCTTTGCATCATTTGGTTCACATAGTTCTCAACTGGCAGAAATGTCTAAATACAAAATTAGATTGGCTTTATTACTAATTTGTTCCTCAAACGTATCAATATGCATCAAATATTGTCTTAAAAAGATAAATCCTTGTTAAAGATGCAGTTTAATGAAAACTCAGTAAATAAAATTTCTTGCTTTATTTGTAAAAAATCTAACTGCTTTTGATTTACATTAGATGCAGAGTAAGCTGTGAAAAAAGAGACAGGAATAAGATCTCTACACAGACCATCAACATAGACGCAGAATCTCTGCCTGCTGCCGTTCAAAGGGAAAATCTCTTTCATGGGAGCTGCCATCTGGTACTTTAGGAGCCACAGTCAGAGGAGAAATTGGGTTTAAAAGTTTTGAATACCTTTAAGTATCTAATAACAGGTAAACAAGTAAAAAAGGAACATTTTAAAATTCATCAGTACTGTAAGAAATGTCCCATTCATCGTAATTGGTAAATCAACTCATAACTAGTACTTCAGCCAGCCACTAGGGGGCGTGTTTATTTTTTTACCCCTCCAACTCATGTCATGTTCTAGGGCTGCACGATTATGGCAAAAATGATAATCACGATTATTTTGAATGAAATTGATATCTCGATTATTTAACACGATTATTCAGTAACTTTGATGAAAGTCATTTATTGAACATAATATTGACTTTTTAACATTTATCATCTATTCTGTAGCTTTACAGACATTTAGCAAAACTTACTTATAATTCTCCCAAACTAAAAGTGTAACTTTGGCTAAAGTGCAACAACAACTGAAATGTACAAAAACACACTGTATTAAAGAGCAATGGCGTTTGTTATTTCTTTGTGTCTTCGAGAGCTTGTGGGGTATTTTGTTGCGTTGTAGAGGGTGTTCTCAATGGATGTTTGGGAAGTGGAAGCTGTCGGGGTTGAGACGGTTTTCTTCTCTTTGTTCTTTCATTGCCTGATCATATATCACTTTGTGTGACGACTTTAAGTGGTTAAAAAGATTTGTCGTGTTGCTTTGTGAAGCAAGCACCACGGCATGGCAATATTTACATATTATTGTTTGCTGACACACATCTGCTTCCTCGAACCCGAAGTGTTTCCACACCACAGAAGCGATTTTTCCTTTTTTCTCTACCAGCGGTTGTCTTTCTTCGGCCATTATCTCCCCCTTATCTTTTCAGCGTGGCTGCTAACACACTAGCCTTGCTTGAAACTTCTTTAGCACCGCTGCTGAAGACGAGCACACATGGGGCTGGCTGTGGGGAGACAGTCTCCCGGACTCGCGGCGCTGTGTTGTGCCTCACACAACGTGGCTATCACCCCCAAATTCCACTATCTCCGCTCCGCTCCGGCACGAACTCCGCAGCAAAAACGGTTCCTTTGTAGTCAATCAGAGCTGTTCCACTACTGCGGCCGTGCGGCGCAGTGCGCCGCCCGCCGTTCCGCCATCCGGCAAAAATAGGATCGATTCTATTTTTGCCGGACGCCGGAGAACCTCCGCAGTCAATGTACAGAAATCACAACCGCCCAACAGTTCGTGCCGGAGCGGAGCGGAGATAGTGGAATTTGGGGTAGTGTGAGAGACTGGTGTCGTCACAGGCTTACATGTGGTGCTGCGCTGTGTTACACACAAATCAGCACGGGGGAAACAAATGAACGGAACAAAAAAAATCGGATTTTTTTCTTTTCATGATCGTTAAAAATCCATATCGTAATTGAGATTAAAATTCAATTAATCGCCCAGCCCTATCATGTTCTCTAACTGATATCTATCTTGATAAACTTATCTTAGACCATCATTAATGCATCATATTTTTCTTTAAAATGGCTCTCCACCTTTTCTACTAAACTAAGATCAGATCAATCCCTCCCTGTGATTCTAGATTTCCTGTAATAACCCACATTTGAATCCCATTCTTCCCTGAAAGCTTTAGATTAAGTATGACTCAAATACCATCTCTGAAGGTTTCAGGCTGAGTTATGAGCTCAAACACAAAGGCTAACTGTCCCTTTCTCCCTCTGCTTCAGCATCATCCCCCTTTTCTCTCTGATAGAACAGTATTCTGAGTACACAGTACTTTCCACTGAATCAACCACATGTGTCATCACACAAGATCCAGTGTGTGATGAGCGCAGGGGGGGTGATGGGCACAGGGAAAAATGTTGGAAAGGTTAAGTGTACACAAAGATATTGACGAGTGACTCAGGCAGAAGAAAGAGGAATGGAAAGCTGTCGGATGGTGAGGCATGACTAAACCCAGCGAGAGACAAAAGATGGAGAGGAGAGAGGCAGGTAAAGAGATGAAGAGGGCTGAAGTGAGAGGCAACGACAAAGACACAGTGGTGTTTCCGCTGCTTCTCTTGTGACCAGCTAAAGTAATCATGGTGCCCCCCCTGGTGAATTAAGCTGCTGTAGAACATGACTGATCCGCTCCTTCCTAGTGGGAAACACAGATATGCAGCCACTTCAGCTGCTGATCACTTGCTCATTTTTGGAGAAAAAACTTCCACACAGCCCGGTACGATCATTCCCATCAGGTGATGTGGCTATTCTTAGAGTTTCCATAAGCACAAAAGATACAGGGGGTAAAGGAAAGGAAGAGCATGCTGTTGTTTGAGAGTGACGTGAGAAAGAAGAAGTTAAAAGGTTAAGTGTAGCAATAGTTCTGCTCTTATTGTTGAGGAGATTCATGTGTACAAATCAGAAAATGATCATTGGTTGTGAATGATTATACTGCTGGAGCTCTTTGCATGACTTCCGTTTGTGGAGCTTTATGTGCTGAGACTGACAAGATAACAGCATTTTTTGTGAGAAAAGGAGTAAAGTAGATTTATTTTGCTTTAAACTATTTTAATTTCAAACATTTCAAAGATATTTATGTGAATGACTCTCATTGGTTCAGGATAATATGGTTGTTCTAGCAGATAACTGGAAGTGCATCAGGGGGCAAGAGAGATGCTACAGTTAGCTGCTGCTATTCATAGAACATAACTGAAGAATTATGTAAATAATCATGTATTTCTAAACTGACAGTGATGCAAGGGTTAAAAACAATGATGTGTCAATGAATAACTTTGCATTTCTTTGACACGAGAGTTGTTTCAAGTTGGCGACAGTTTTTCTTCCTCCTGGCCTCGATCTTTGGCCTAGCCGTTAGCTTGTCAATCCTGCTATAAATAACCAGCTAAAGCATCAACTGTTCTTTATCATTCCATAGAAACTCACTTCCAAAATCTGTTTCTTTAGTGTTCCAGTAATTAAAAGTCATTAACTGAGGAATATTACACCAACTGAACACCAGGTTTTCAGTTCAGCAGCACAAGAAAACAAGTAATCATGTCTGCTAAAGTTAAACATGAACACCTGACAACACTGACAGGTGTTACAAGCAACCCCCAAACAATCATATTTAACTTAAAAAGAAACATTTCAATTTCATCATATAAAATTGGGAAGTTGTTTGTAAGCGTTGTTGAGAACTGATGAGTTAAGATATTTACACATTTCTCTCCACCACCAAGAAGCTGTTTGCATGTCTCATGCTACGCAGCTCTGCTCTTCCTCTTCTATCACAGACCTAAACTGAGCTATCTCAATAGGTTTAAATCTTTTAGTTGAGCAGAATATTAAAAAAAAAAACACTTAAGATGAGTGGACTTTTCACCAGCCCTACTGCATTTGTTAAGATCTCATAATAGTTTAACTGGAACACTGTGAAACCCTAATGCACCTGTAGTTTTGCCAGCTCAGTCGTGCATTTTACCTGCTTCCTGCTCCAAGCTCTGATACAGGAGGTAGCTGAAACCTTTAAAATGTTTCATAAATTCAGCAAATCAGTAAAAACAAGTACGGGAAGATTTTCACATTTTCTTCTAGGCTACCTCTCACACTGAACTTTTTTTTTTACAGTCATCGCCTCTATAATAAACTTGCATTCTTCATACCAGCTGTGTATTTTGAAGCTATTAGTTTTAAGTGTCTGCTTTAGACAGCAGCTCTTGATTGGGAAAGTGGTAAGATACATAAAGCTCCACTCACACTTAATGGTGATGGATGTGGGTAGTGAGGACACATAAAACCACAATAATGAATGTACATTTCATCTGTGAGTAATACCAGAAACACACACACACACACACACACACACACACACACACACACACACACACACACTAATCGGTCTAGTGTCAGTTACATCTTCCATTATTTCCCAACAAGTCTAGACTCCAGATGGGAAACAAAGGTTCTCCAATTAGAAGTGAAAAGCAAAGCAGTGAGTTTGTGCATCCGTGCATAAACCTGCAGGTCAGTAACGTGACCCTCTGTGAGAACGCACCGACAAAAGCATTAAGGCTTTGAGCCAATCCCAGCGGACTAGAGGTGTTTAGCACTGAGACAAAAGGCAGAATAAGAAAGGAACTTGTGTATGAGACAGCTTTACATGCGACAACACACACACACACATGCACACTCCAGCTACACTTGTAATAAAGCTGGCGACAATTAATTTAGGTTAGGATGTCTGATAAAGTTAAAGACAACTAAAGAGTTCATTTGTAAAAACAGATCAAACATTTTTTCATTAATTATTTCCTTCATTCAAAGTAAAGTTTGAAGATTTTGATCAAAAAAGTGTTTTTATCTGTTTTTGCAAATAAACACTTTGATTCCACTCATGTTATTATCAAGTACTAGAAAGGTTCTGTTAAGCTGCTTTTTAATATGAAAACACCAGTGACACCAGAGATACCACTGACATTTTCACAGAAGCAGACTGCTTTGTTTGCCTACTCAGAATTCTATCACTCCATCAATAAATAAGAGTTTCCTGAGCCTCAGCAGTTTTTAAATAAATAATTCACTGCATTGTTTCTTTTTGAGATTAAAAATTTGCTGAATAGTTAATGGGTCGAGAGAGAGAGAGAGAGAGAGAGAGAGAGAGAGAGAGAGAGAGAGAGAGAGACATTTAACTCCAAATCTTTTAAAGTGACGAGTCAACCCTTCACTCTCAGCACAGGACGACTTATTTGAAGTTTTGGGGGATTTCTCCGACTGCACGTACACTGGAATTTATGAGAGCGTTCTTTGAAATAAATCTGTTCAGTTTTAAACCAGATTCTTTCATATTTAATGTTTCTATCTTCAGGGTGTTAGACTTTCATTGAATGCAGTTACCCTGTATTCCTGTATATAAATCTTTACGCACACAATGATCATGCTCCAGGACACAGATCATAAATATTTGATTATTTTGACATAATATAAAAACAGATTGATTCCAGGACCTTTTTATTATTAGGTGGACCCATTGGGTCCTTGGGCAAGACACTTAACCCGAATTGCCTCTGTTGGTGGTGGTCAGAGGGGCCGATGGCGCAACAATGCAGCCTCGCTTCTGTCAGACCGCCCCAGGGCGGCTGTGGCTACTCAGTAGCTTACCATCATCAGCAGTGTGTGAATGTGTGAGTGCATGCAGCGTCTTTGAGTGTCCTAACAAAGCGCTATATAAGTTCGATGAATTATTATTATTATTATTATTATTATTGATTCTTTTCTGTATTTTCATGCTTTGTGCTGCTTTTACTGTCATTTGCACACTGGCTACACAATTCAAATGACACGATTCCTTACAGGTGTGGGAAACAGGTTGTATGTGAAACAACAGACAACAATAACAGCTTATATTATACTGACATGTAAGACAACTCATGATAGAGACACCTGGATGTGCTCCTCCTTCCTCATTTAGGTATTTTAACAGCAGTCGCTTATCTATGAATTTCTGTGCTTATATGTCACCCAAACAAGGAGTTCTATGAGATCCACAGCCAGGTCATTAGAATCTCCAGCAGCGCAATGAAATAATGTGTGAATGAAAAATATTGAAAATCTGCACAAACCACAAACACAGGAAAGTGATTTGACGCCACAAACTAACCAATGTTCTCAAACAACAAATAATAAGTTTATTGTTTTCCCATTGCATCATTTTTGCATCAGTTGTTTTACGCTGAAGACGGTCTCTGGTGCAAAACGGCCATGTGCATCATTGTGCTGCAAAATCTTTGTTAAGCACATCTGTAATCATCTGCTTCAAAAGCAACACAGTGTGAAACCTCCATAATATCGCTTTGCTTGAACTGCTAATCAGGTCTGAATTTTACATGTCAAAAGAATTTAGTCCTCCTGTAATAATATTGAGTGTTTGTTAGCTCTGTTTCCTCGTCACACGACCTCCTGCAGGGAAAAAAACTCTGGCTGCAGTTTACTGCAGGTGATGCACAAAAATGATTTAAACACTATAGAGTGCCCACCATTATTACTGAAACATGGAGCTGTGGAGAGCAGAACAGCAAGTGGAAGCAGCAGAGGAGGATGACCTAATGCCAAGGGAACATGACAGAACTCAAAATGTGGAGAAAACAAAACAAAACTCATAAGAATAAAACATGACAACTCTGGGACATCCTGAACAATGAAAACAACGAAAAACATCATAGAAACAACACCGAATTAGTCCTACATGACAATGTCGACAATCTGCCAAAGCAGACAGGTGGTGATGCCGTTCGTGAGGCACTAGATTTCCATCTCTGCAGAAACTGCTTGAAACATTTCAGAAAGTTGTGTTTCCACTAAATGCTCTTATGGCTGTTTTAATATAGTGAGATAGTTTGATTCCACTGTAAATAAACTGGGATGTGAACATTTTTCCATATTGCTCACCAGTAACAGTTAAAAACTTTGATCCAGGTTGGTTTGGACTAGCCTTTAGCACATCAGTCCTGTTAGCCATAACTCTATTCTCTGATCAGAGGCTGATCAATAACAGTTAATATAGTAATGATTTCTAAATTTTACACACTCTTCAAAATGGCTGAAAAAACTTTTAATACTCAGAAACATGATGCGTCAGAATTTCACCTTTTTATAACAAATACATGTAGCCTAGAAATCCAGACAGACTGCAGGAGCAAAAGGATTTTTCTCTGCACGTTGGTCTAGCCACGCTCCATTAGAGCCTCAGTAGGCTCCAGTCTTGTGCCTTGCCAATCACAGCGTTCTATTGGTTTGGTGGGGGGGGGGGGTTGTGTTACTGAGCAAAAAAAATAAATAATAAGATGGTGACGGCTCATTTGAAACGGCTTTGGCATCAACTTTGAACTATTTAAACTTGGGCTTTTCTTTGAGTCAAGAGTAGATAGAGATACTTAAGTCAGTTTTTTAGAAAAAGGATGTATTTGGGTCTTCTTCTACAGTGTATGGCGGACTGCCCTTTGACTGCCCTTTGTAACGGTGAGCAGGGCTGTAGCAACAGGGCAGGCAAACAAGGCAATTGCCTGGGGCACCAAGCTGGTTAGGGGCCACTGACAATTAGGGAGACGATGAGGAAGAAGAACACTTGGAAGAAACTACCTCCAGTGGTTTGTTTGTCTGCTGAACAGAGGCGACCCCAGAAAATTTTGATGAGGGTGGCCAGACGGTCTTTGTGGTAACTCTGGGAGAGTTTAGCCTGTGGCGATGCATTGCATTGCTCCTTTATTCTTTTTTATTAAAAAATAATATGCATCCAAAACACTTAACTGAAATTAGAGAAACACAAACATTTCAAAAAAATATATTTCAGCTATTTAAAATGTTATTTCAAATTTTTATTTTAGAATTTAATTTTTTATTTTAATTCACCTGTTGCTGTCTTCACAAAAAACTGTGGACATAAACTTTTTTTTGAAAATGGTGAGCGGCAGAAAAATATATAATTTGTTTTAAATTTAAAGCCCCAGTGTGTAATATTTTACCTGTTTAGGCTACTACCAAATTCTGTGCATCCAGTGCACAAACTTGTCCTTTTTCATTAATATTTCTCACCAACATCAATTCTAAATATTCCTCTCAGCTTCAAATTTTACATTTTTAATACATAAATTGTGGTCGACCCTCCATGGTCATCCTCCATCTTGAAATACGGTAGCTATTTAGGGACATACGAGCTCTGAGTTACGCGTTTGCACTATGACTGTAACCTGAAAGAAACAGCAGAGGGCAGCAGTGCACCCTGGAAGCATGGCGTCTGACAATGCAACTAAGAAGAGACGAGACTAGCTGTTACACTGTTGCTGGACTTTGTTAGTTTGAATAACAAACAATGAAATCAAAAGACACATCAAATATGTCAGGTCTTATTGATTTCCAACACTCAGCAGCTGCATATGATGAGAACCCCGCCCGCAACAGCTAGACACCAGCCTACAAGTGTTGTTCCTGACTCACCTCAGCTGATCATTTCTTTTCTTCATAATAAAGCTCCCAATCTGGTCCCAACATATCAGTTCCAAAGTCCTTCTTCAAGAAAGTTCCTTCTATTAAAGTCTCCTCTCTTACCGCAGCCTGCCGTGTCTCTCCCAACACGCTTCAGCGATTGTCCGCTAGCCGGTAGCCATGTTAGCATTAGTTTAGTTCATCTCCACAGCGTGTCCCCGGCTCCAGCCAAACCTCATCGGCTATCCGATCGCTAAACAGCCAGTGGTTGACTTTAGCTCCATCTTGATCTTCACTGCGGCGCACACAGTGTGCCACGATCAGCTGATGGCTAACCGGCAGACTCTTGTTTACTCCGCTGCTCTGATCCACATGACACCGGACGCCACAGCTGATGCCTTCCCTCCTCCGTGTGTGAATCGGTGACAGCTATGCTAGCTTCCTTCAGGACTGGTAGGTTGATATAACAGCTAACAGCAGTGTTTCCCCTAGAAATGTTTACAGCCGTGATGCTTGCTGACTGAGGGGGGTGGTGGATCGTGCCGCCTCGTCGCAGATGGGGGTTGGGTGCGCGCGTCGTCTCGTCGGGGGATGAGGGGGGCTACGCCTGGCATTATGCATTAAGACTGAACAGTCATTAAAAATGTTTTTTAACTGGTGGAGTAGCTATATGCTTTGTGTGGGTTAGGCTACTGAGATTGGAAATAAATCAATCTCATGCTTTTTATAAAAAAAACTAACCAGATGGCTGGAGTGAATGCTGGAGTTGTTGCCTTTTTGAGTGGGCCACCGTAGCTGCAATACTTACTCTGAACTGCATGGCGCTAAAGAGTCGCAATTTTTACCATGATTTCTATGAATATCCCACATAGCACCTTTAATTATATAATTTTTTATTGGGTTTTACATTTATGTCTTGAATAAATAAGATGAATTTATGATTTGAGTGAACATTAATATGATTTATTAACACAAGTCTCCCCTGGGGGGGGGGGGGGGTGCAGCAATTTTCTACCCCTGGCCACCCCTTTGGGGTGCCACTGCTTCAAGCCAGAAACATATCCAGAACCTCAATGCATTTCCTTTATTTTGCACATTTCCAATACTGCTAATAACTCCCAGGTGTCCTGTCACTAACTTCCACTTGGATGAATGCACACTTCCCATAATACTGTTCAGCGGACTCTTCCACAATCTATTTTTATCCAAGCAGCCCTAATAAGATTAACTCAAAACATATATTAATATTGAGAGTCTGAGGAGGCAGTTTTCTGTAAAGCTCAGCATCAAGTGAGCGGCACGGTGCAGGACGTATACAACACCAAGACCTTGGCTCTATACTTTGTGTCCTTGTCACTTACCTTCCCTCACCATCAGTGTTGCTGCCAACATTGCACATCAATGGGGAAATCAAATTAGGAGTGGAATGAGTCGGTATGACCCATGCATGTACCACAAATACACCACCACAAGTTTCTGTTCATTAGAGGGGGCTTGTAGTAACACTCGACCTCCAGCACAGCGTTTATGTTGTGATGTAGAATTTCCTAGGTTCATGCATTTTAAAAATGCAGTGGGGGTGTTGTGTGTAACCTTTGAAAATAGATTGTGAAATTGTCCAGTATTTGTGAGGTAAGAGAAGAGGGTGATGCTCATAACGACATCATCCTTAAATATGATTGGTCACTCTGAGTTTCACATGGATGCATAACGGGAAAACTGTCTTCAACCCTGATTTAGCCACATAAAAATAAATATTCGGAAAAACAATCGAGTCAGAACAAGCCAGAACATTAGCAGTCATGTCCTCGCCCACCTTAGCTTGTGGCCACGAAGGCCGTGCTGATCTAGCGTCCAGGAGAGAGCAGAGGGTGTCACGGTTAGTAGAAGCTAACCATTAGCATTAGCACATGTTCAGGCATGTGTTAGTTGTGACGATAAAACATCAACATTGATTTTTTTCTACTAAAGAAAGAAGAGCAAACAAAGGCAGCGGAAGCGTTGAGTTGTTAGATAATTAAAGGTGAGGCGTTTCCATCATATGAATATTAATGAGCAAGACTCATCATCTTTCTACAAACTTACACTGCCTGAAACAAGAACACCTGGCCATTTCTCAAAGCATATGAATGAAAACAAAACAAACTTTTTTGCACTCATGGTCCGTGATGTTGTGAAGCCATTTATTGTGAAAGAAATGTGTGAACTCATTTCTAATCTCCATAACAAAATTACCATGTCAAAGTTTACACACCTCAGTGATTTTGGCCTGAAACGTGCATACAACTTGACTCAGATGGGTTTGAATGGCTGCTAAAGGTAACAATCCACACCTGTGATGTTTCCTTGCAATCAGTGTGTGATTATAACAGGTGTGTGAGTTTTTTGGCTCCTGACAAACCCTTGTATCTTCCATCCAGAGCTGCACTGATGTTTCCCATTTCTGAGTCAGGGGGAACGCAATGAAATTGTCACAGGATCTACAAGAAAGGTCATTGAACTCTATAAAGCAGGAAAGGCATATAAAAAGATATCCAAAATATTGATAATGCTAATCAGCAGGGTTCAAATTCTGATGTTCTGTTGAAACTTCTGCTGACTCGCTCAAAGAAAGTGGCGTGGCTGTTTCAAGAAACACAATAAGGATGCACTTAAAGAAAATTTGCTACAAGGCCAAGGTAACAGAAGAAAGTCATTATTTCACAAATGCCACAAAGCGTCTCACTTACAATATGCCAAACAGCACAGAGACAAGTCTGATGTTTTGGGGATGTGTGAGTTACCGAGCCTCTGGAAACCTGGTCAAAGCAAGATGAATGCAGCAGCTTATCAGAAAATACTGGAGGAGATTTTGAGTTCATCAGCGTGAAAGCTGCACATGGGTCGCACTTGGATGTTCCAACAAGACTGATCCAAAACACAAGGCCAAGTGGACCTGCCACTGGCTCCAGCAGCATAAAGTGAAGGTTCTGGAGTGGCCGTCTCAGTCTCCTGACCATTGATATCATGGAACCACGGTGGGGAGAGCTCAAACGCGCTGTTCATGACAGACGACCCATGAATTTACAGGAATTAGAGACTTTTTGAGCTCATTAGATTATATACAGAACCTTCTCCAACGACCACACAAGACTCCAAGCTGTCATTGATGCTAAAGGGGCGATGCTCTGTATTAGGAACTGGAGTGTGTAAACTTTTCAACAGGGTCATTTTGGTAGTTTATTTTGTTATGGTGAATTGAAATGAGTTCACACATTTTTTCACAATAAATGGCTTCACAGCATCACTGACACTGAAACTTTATTCAGTCGTCTCTTTGAAGGTAAAGTAAATATGTTGTGTCTACCTGCAGTTTTCTGTCTTAGACAAAAAGATAAAGCCTTGCAGTTTTTTCAGACACCTGACACTGACATTTCTTGCATCGTTTAGTCTGGAGATTTTATTTTTGCTTATATTGACCCTTAATTTTCCGTAATCCAGCCTTTTCCTGTCGGCTCAAAGGACTGCTGATTTGAGTCTAGAGAAATGTCAGCCCCGTCTGCTATCACAACCGTCTTTGTTCATGTCAACAGAATCTAAAGTTACTGTGGAGACATTAGGTGACCTTTTCTTGCTGCTGCTAGTAAGATGGAGGGCACCGGGAGGACATTTGGCCTCTATCAACAAGACGTTGGCATGCAAAAGACCAGTCCTGCTCAACCTAAAAGGATCAGATTTTACTGACAGGCCATTTTGAAGCAGGTCTACGGGAGCCACCGCTGCCCTTGCAGGGAAAAGTGATACAGTGGAGGATGGAGAAAAGGAAATAAAGTGCACCACAAACTGATAAGAGGGAGATAAGAAGCCTATTGTAAAGGCTATGGCGGGTTAGACTGAAGGCCTTAAGAATAGCAGAAATCTCTCAGTGTTAGCATCCAAAGTCAACTACAAATACAGCACATACAGAACACACTCAAAGAAAGCTACCTTAGTCTAACTTGGTCATTCTTGAAGGCACATGTTCTGCTGCTTTTCTAGCCAGAGTTTCAAACTAACAGAATCTTTTATTGGGAAATGTCCAATTGTCTAACTCTTGTGACAAAAATGCTGAATAAAATCTTTAAAACACAAAAAAAGACATGGATGTTATTTCTTTAAGATTTTCCCCCTGAGCAAAAGTTCCATCTGCAGGTCAGAAACTAAAGCATCTCACTTGGATTTGAACCCGCAAACACGGACATGAAGGCAAAACAAAAGGTCTCAGTGGAACTAGACAGACTTTCAACAATGCCGTGTTGTGTTTTGCATAGCAATTACTATCTGAAACCCAGCGTATTTGTCATTGCGGAGAACTTCAACCAACCATTCTGTGACAACTTTAATTTACTCTCAGAGCAGCTCATTTTCTGTGACATTTTACAAGCGATTGCTTCCATCCACAGCGTATCCATCAGTGGTTCACGTCAGCGACTTAGAGGAGTCACCACTTCATTGTGAGCATGTTTGCAACAGCACACAGAGTCAAACAATCACTGTAACTTTGTTGTCTTTGATTTGTGATTCTCTGCAGCTGCTTTCACACACTGAGGAGAATTATGTTTTAACTTTAAAATAAAATGATTAATCCATGTAATAAGGTTCCAGTGTTGGTTTAAAGTAACACAGAGCAGTTTCCTGCTCCTCCGCCCTAATGGTTGAAAGTGGAATTACAACTACCATAAACAACCCTGCAGCAGCCTGCTGTAGCTAGCGCTAACAACGAGCTAACATATGAGCCAAGTCTTACTAAATAAGCCACAAGTCAAAAAGATCCACACTGTTGGACAAACAATATTATTACTTACAAGTCCAGTAGCAACAAAGCCAGGTCACCATCAGCCCATGATTTCATAGCCTTTTTAAGCTTCCTCACACTAGCGTAGTCCGCGCTGATGTTTACTCTGGTTTTAGCTTTTTGCTTCACGTCCAAAGACATTACTCTCTTACTTTTGCTTCCAGCCTTCGCCATGATGCCAACAGAAAAAGCAAACTTCTTTTCTCTTCTTATGCTGCAAACTGAAAAATCTAACTGCACAGAAAATTGCTAACAGCCGTAATGCAGGTATAAGAGCGCCCCCTAGAACACCTACCCGCTCCACAGAACTGCTAAGTGCAGTATCTGGCCAGCAGAGGGCAGCAGAGTGGTGTCAGATATGAAACTGGTCAAGTTTCTAACTCAACAATCACTGAGATCAATGTTAAAGCTCTAGCTTAAAGTTTTAAAAACTATTTAGTGTTACTTTAAACAGACATTATTCCATGAGTTATTTGATATAAGTGTGTTTTATTTCCCAGGCTATTTAAAATACGTGTTTCTGTATTAAAGTGGATTTAAATAACACATTTATTCATTGTTTTAAAGTTTTTATCCCTCCTGGTCTGATTTAGAACAAATATTGTATTACATTGATATTCCCCTTGTTTCAGTTGACAGTTCACTTTAAAAAGTTACAGCTTTCAGCATTTTACACTGCTGAAAACTCTGAGGCAAGTCACAAACAAACCAGTCAGCAGTCTGCTTGCTTCTTTTATATTCTTGTGTTTGCTTTTTATTTTGTTCTTTAAATAATTCAAAATATCACCTGAAACCAATTTTTCTTTCAAGCGTCTGTGTTGTAATGTTGCATTATTAATGCACAGTACCAAGATTTATTCCATTATGGTTCTCACTTCACAACTCCCAGACAAGCCCCCACTAAATGTTACAAACACACATCATTATACAGAAGATGTATAACATAGTCCAGAAATGTGATCAAACAAAGAATGAAACATCTACCGGTTCTGTGAGCAAGAGAAATAAATATATATCTTAACTAAGAGCTGGTGTCATACCTCAGACCCTGCCAGATCATGTCATGGCTGCTGTGGCAGTGGGTCCATTCCTCTATTTTCACAGAACTTTTTTTTTTACAAATGCAAAATGTTCTTTGAGCTATAACATAACATATAAAACTTTGTTGGGTCTCAAAATGGCCAAGGAACCCTGCTACAACACAATAAATGCCCATCATAAAGCCCTAAATTGGAAAGACTGGCTTGCCCCGCCCACTCAGCCAAAACATTATTAAATGAGCTCTGTGCTGATTGGCTGGTTTACCCCAGTGGCTCTATGACAGCCTCGAGCTGGTAACTCTGTGTACAGTTGGGTAGAGTATCCAGATAACGTAACAGGAAAGCTATGGATCTATCTGGCATTCATTCAAATTTGGGATATTCCCAATACATCCTGGAACGTTACATGTGCAGGGATGCATCTGACCCACCTTCAAGCTCTTATGCCACACCTCCAGTTTCCAAAAGTTGGCAGGCCTGCATGTGCGCTCCAACGTTCTTTGTTTTCCTCTCATCCAACAAGGACATTAGCAGTAGTTTGGCACTAGTGTTGTTCTGCAGTTAGCATACTATCAACATTTATATATTGCTGACATTGTAGTGAGTTGGGACATGCAAATTTAAGGCGGTGTGTCTAAGCCTATGACATGTTGTACCATCTTTTCTCAGAACTAACCCTTTTTCCATGGCCATTACAGCATTATTAATTTACACAGCAAATGAGATAACGGTGCAGGCTTTTTGGTATGATACTGTACATAAGAGGCACCCCAAGCTGCCTATTATCAACAACAACAAGGTAAATGTGGTTTTAAATTCTACTATAAGAAAAATGGAATTGACTCAACAGGAAGGATTATGATGGTGTTAAATGGATCAAAAACTTGTGTTTCTTAGTTTTTGTCTTCATGCCACATCACACACATCAAAATAACCAAAGAGCAGCCAAGACTTCAGTCTACCTGTTAAACAATGAGTTTACTATTCAGGACATCCCAGTGGTATTACGATACAACTTCACCAAACATTGTTTCTCAGCAGCCACATTTTGGATTAATCAGCTTTTAGATTTTACAACTGTGCAGTCTGCCTGCAGGATATTGGATTCATTTGGGAGCATTTGCTGCAGTTTGTTATTTCCCTAATCCAACAGATCATAATCTGTATCATGTTTGGGGATTCCTGCATTATTGTTTAGAGTTTTACTCATTTTGTAATAACTACGTCATAAGAATCGAAAAGTGACTCATTCTACAAATATGGTAATAAATAAATAAATAAATAAATAAATAAATAAATAAATAAATAAATAAATGTGCTATTGAGACATAAAGAACGACAATGAATAATAGACTTTTTTTCTTGATCACCCCCAAAAAAACTAATTATAAAGACATTAAAAAAATTTAAGGCAAGCTTTTGTCTTATTAATTCCTTTAGAGATGTCAGAGTCGATCTATTATTGTGACTAAGGACGTTCCTTTTGTGCACAACTTAATTAAAATATGCAAATTAAATACTAAAATCATGCAAACAAAATCCTTGACAAAATCTTGAGCACAGAGCATTTAATACGCACAATGAGTTTAATTTGTTTGTTTCTGGTCTTTTAGTTGACATTTCATCAGATGACAGGCAGAGAGGGCAAAAGCAAAGCCTGCGAAAGATTTTCTAAAACAATCGTCTGTTTCTGTTGTATTTCTGCACATTTATAGCATTCAGCAAAGCTGTATGAATCACGGACAATTATTCCAGAATTATAAGATTCAATCTAGTACAGTAATAAAAATGCATCAATGAAAATAATCCGATTCCTGTGTTTAGAACAAAACAATTAGATTAGGTTGTTTTTTAAAAGCTCGTTGTTTAGGATAAATCATTTTAGTTTTTCTTTACTAAGGTAAGGATATGGCTCATGTGATGCTATGAAACAAAAAACAAAGTCCTTCTGAACAAAATATGTATCAAATAAATAAAAAATAAATAAAATCTAATTTACAGACCAACCGTCTAATATTATTATGCAAAAAATCTGGCAAAACACTTTTTTTCCCAATAAAGACATATTGATATCAAATCTGTCCTTTTAAATATTAAGGTTTTGAATATTATCTAACATCTTTTCCTGTCCAGGTCGCCTCATTGACCAATGCAATTAATTGTGAAGAGAAAAAAAAGCTAACTTCAGAATAAATGGATGTTAGATTGCAAATCTCAGCTGGCATTAATTAATAATACTCTTCATCTCTCACGCATTGGGTAAGGCGGAGGATCATTTATGAAACCGATTACTTATGAATGTTCTTTAATCACACAGCAGAGTTTTGAGTTGGAATCTCTGTAATGAAAATGCAGCATGTAAATGAGAATATCTGGGAGTTAAATCTTTGTTAGTGGCTGGAAAACAGTCCTTTTCTGTAAGTTGACACATCACCACGTATCTGAGCAGAGATTTACGACAAGGATCAGAAGATCTTAAAGGAGCTAGAGGCAGGAAAAAAGAAACGATGCTCACGAGCGACGCGCCCGGCTCTGCGAGTAACTGCAGCCCAGCACGGGAGCGTGCACAGACGGCTATGTTACACAAACACAAAAATACCATTACCTGACCCTCTTCACACGCTCTCACACCACACCTCCAATATCTCACGCTGAAAAGGCAACTCCCCGCCGCTCTCACGGACAATATCGCGGCGAAGCAATCCACTCTGCAGCCCTGATCACAGCTAATGCTACTACTGTAGCATGATCACAGCTAATGCTACTGCACGCTAGCTCTCTCTGAGTCATCGGTGAGGTCAGATCATTGTCATCATCTCTAAACACAACCTATAATGTTTCTTACCTGCTCACTAGGAAATGAGCCATGGCAGCATCCTTTTTGAGTCCCAGATATAGTTGAAGCAGCCTCCATTCGTCAATCACGTATCCGATATAGATTCAGGTCCCTGCCTGTCTTTTACCATATTTGGTTTTTGACTCACGAGATGCCGCTGAATAAACTTCCTTTGTGCCACGCTTGGTCGTTTGCTGGTTGCAGTAGAATCCATTACCACAGTTCTTCTTTTGGAGTTTGGCGGTTGGCAAGCAACTTACGGTGCAATAGCGCCACCTACCGATCTGCAGTGTCGAACACATTTTCTTTCTGTTTTGAAGCTGTCGTGAACGCGCAAGCAGTGTCAATTGACGCCACATCCGTAGGGCAGCGCGGGAAATTCGTGACCGAACTGCAGCGCATTTTGCAGCAAACAGCCTGTTCAAGAAAATGGAACAATACATGGGTGGCCTCATTCTTTTAGGTTTATAACGCTTCATCACCCATTAGCTTTGAAAAAATGAACATACATGTTTCATTTTTTACAGATTTTTTAAAGATCCTGCCCCTAGTTCCTTTAACCCCAGAAATGACAGAAAAGCTCCACCACAGCACGACATGTTTCCAGTAATAAACAAAAGCCTCACACAATATGTTTTCATGCAGTGTAATGTCCAACCCTAACCCTAAGAATAAAATCAGTGAAGTTATTCATCCTCAACCTTAAAGATGGTCATTTTAAAGAATCCAGCAGAGAGAGCTAAATGCTAACTAGCAACATTAACCTGATCAGCAGTTTTAAACTTGCTGAGTTGTGACTGTTTTGTCCAGCTGTAATAATATGCGTTATTATTTTCATTTTAGGTATTAGAGGTCGACCAATATTGTTTTTTCTATTGCCGATGCCGATATGTAGACATGGTCAGCTGATGGCCGATATGTGCTGCCTATTTTTATGGGCCGATGTTCATGGCTGATATCTAGATGTTTTCCACATTATTTTCATGCTAAAATGTCACTAATATCAGTTGATGCACAACACTTCTGAAGCTGAATCAGTGTTTTTAACTCTGAATTTAATTAACTGTTAAATCTTAACTTTGTGCTCTGCTCAGAGACCTAGAGTCAGACACCTAAATAAAATGAATTTAGAGTATTTATTATGCAGATGTTATTAGTGAATGTAAAAATACATTTAAATTAAATTCTGCAACAACACCGGGCTGCCCGAGGATATGCCTGACTTTACATCTGCTTTAATAAGAACAAATATCGGCCAATGCTGATGTATAAAAAACAGTAAATATCTGCCCGATATATCAGTATACACCTGATTCAATGTCTTTAAAATAAAAACCAACTCATATTATTTCCTCTTTCAAACATTGGTCGATCCTACCCTCGTAAGTCAGATGATCACATCTTCCTAAAAAGATGAATCCATTAATTTTTATTGAAAACAGCTCAGCTGACTATAATAGTGTTACTGCACACTGAAAACCCATCTAGTCAGCAACAAACGTGCCACTTTCTGCTTGATTATCTTCACATCACACCTGGGGATTTCAGATCTCATTTTCTTGGTATTTCTTGTAGTTGTTTGTACAACAGAATGTGTTTCTACATTAGTTTTAATCCTTTGCATTTGTCTGGAATAAACACGAAAAGATGTCTGTGAAAGCGTGATTTTCTACTGAGAGCAGCATGAAAGTGAAGCATGATGTTTGGCCTTGGAGCTTCTAGATCGTGACTCTGCAGCTACAAAAGCAGGTCTGGGAAACTGGCGGCTTTAGTAATCCTAATCAAAAAGTGATTCTTTGGTTGCATGTTAGGTAAGTGTGATACTGTTCTGCTGCAGACGAGGCGAGGCTAACAGTTCAGAGCTGTGTCTCACAGCTCAGGATGCAGACAAAGGGAACTTTTCTTTTGTTCAAATGAAGATGAGAACTTCAGAACCATTCATTAGTCTGCTTCCCTTCTTTGTTTGGCCTTTAAACAATTCTCCTATTATGCAAAAGAAAATCCCTAAAAGCATGCAAATATAATTTTCTTTGGCAAGATGCTACACTAAATAATTTTGGGACAGTAAACCACACACACACACACACACTCATGCATGTGCACTGAACGTGTGACCTTCAGGTTTGATAATCTGCAATGCAGTGATTAGTTTCATAGAGGTAGACTATACTGATAAGCCTGATGGTATGTGGGGTCAGAACTGATGTCCTATTACTCACCATGTTCCTCCTCAGCTTTTAGAGCTTTCCGCACATGCCGCTCCACAATCTTTGCAAAAGATGTTGCCTCCATGGCTGCAACTCAAAGCTCCCAGACAGTTTTCTTTTTTAAAAAAATGGCTCTTTTAATGCATTTGGAGTTATATTTCACACCCTTCCTGGTGTTCAACTGAGCTCGACTCAACCTTTTAACCCAATCACACATGCACGGCCACATTTTAACACGTATGCATGCACATGCCGAGCCTGTCACCAACAGCCTGCCACCAGACCCCACCGACGTGCAGATAATCATAGCCCACTGATAGCAAGACCACTTTCCCATCCTACTGGAGGTAACCAACCAGAAATGTCAAGCATGTCACAGCTAAAAGGTGTTGGTGATGTGGAAACTTATACACTGAATGTCCTGCATGTGACAGCAAGTGCATTAACTCATCAAAGGAGAATTTGTAGAAGAGAAGTCTAGCTGCACGATGTTTGTACTGAAGTGTTTCAGCTTCCACTTTCGTTCCCCTGGTGCTGACAGACAGTACCTGAGCACGCTGCTGTAGCTAGCTGTGTGTGTGTAAAGGAAAACAACTGGCCTTTCTGTGCAAAGAGCAGAGCACTCACCACAACAAACAGGTGGCTCTGCTATCATCTCTGCCTGAATACAGGATACCAGCTCAGGGGAGGGGGAAACCAGCTGAAACTGTGACAGCTAAGCTTTAACACAGAGATGTGTGGCAAATGCCGAAAATAAGACAAAAAATAAGAACTTTCAAAAGGTCATGTGGAAAATGCTGACAAATCTGTGCCAAGTAGAATAAAAAATGGGGGAAAGTGCAGGGTTTTAAAGGATGTGGTGAAAAAGATGAGAGCTGAGCAGTTTTTTTCTAGGTTTTTTGGAGCAAAACTGTCTGAAAGTGTTCTTTTGCTCTCAAACGATCTACAAAAGAATGAATGCATAAAGAGAGAAGGGAAATTGGGAAAGAAAGTGAGCAGAGGAAAAGACAGAAGCAGCAGCACAAAGCTCCCTGCTGCACTGCAGCAAAAATCTCACCACAGCCACAACATAACCTCCAGCACTGCACAGAACAGACCCCCGAACAGAGGCAGAGCAGTGATCCACACATGACGGCAAACACTGTACATCAGCTGCACAAAACCACAGGAAAAGGAGCTTTTTCTCCTCCATGAATGATTAAACAAACAGGATGAATCAGTCACGTCAATCAAAACCCAACAAGTCTTTTCATCTGAGTGGAAACATGAATAAAACCCAGCTCAGAAAACTGAAATGTGAGTGTTATTGTCTGAGGAGAATGAGGAATAGCAAACACTGGAGTCTGCTGTGAAATTAACCTTCAGAATGGAGAAATCAGCACGTCAACATTAAATCCATGAGGTTATTTATCTTTGTTCAGAAGAAGATGGAGAAAAGTCTGAGCAAGCTGGTCAGGAGTGTCACATCATCAAAGTGGGCAGAGACTCACAACGCTCCATTAAAAACATTAGGAGATACCTCACTGTCAGGATAATAAAAATACCCATGAGGCTCGGTAATAAATCCATCACAATGACGCTCGGATGGTGAAAACAAAGCTTCAGTTTCACGGCGTGGTTTCAGGTTTGAGTGTTTGCTCAGTAGATTGTACGTTGCTGCAGTGTTGGCAAATGACCATAACTTTTTTTTATGTTTAAAACACATTTATTGCTTATGCAAACCTGAAAAACTGACAAAGTGCTGAAATTGTTTCATATCTGCTAAGCGAAATAAAACCAACGAGCAGCAGGCGTTACAGGACTGAAGGTTGACATTTAACAGCAAACGCCTTCATTCACTTGGGTAAAGTCAAAGTCGATGAGTGAGATGGAAACGGGATTCTAGTGCGCAGAAATTACAAAATGCTGGGGGGGGGGGTTACTTTCAGGGCAAAGTCGAAGGAAAAAAGAGTCCCGGCGAGGACGAGGACACGTATCACAGTGAACCTGAGTGACAGAGCCGTGTGCAAACAGAGCAGCCATGTTTATGCCTCGGATGAACAAGATGGATTATTTACAGCTGCAGCATTAACTCAGGATTTTGAACATTAGCCTGTACCTCTGGCTTGGTAATCTGGAGTCATTTGGAGTATTTTTGATATTTTACAAAATGACAAATAGCAAATACATATTTCGTTTTATTAATCAAGTCAATGTCAAAATATTTAGAATACAACCAGAGGAATACATTTGGAGTTTATGAAGCTTTTGCTTTCAATATATAATTTGCATGTCACCAAAAATGGACAAATAATACTTTTTCTCTTTTATTTGTAAAGTTACCAGTCATCAAATCCTACTGATTTTTTACCTCGGAGCCTTCTACCTAGCAGGAGTAGATTTGATCCTTTTCATGTTTTTCTGAACTTGCACCAAACTGTATATGAACCTTTAACTCATTCACTGCCATTGACGACTATAGTCGTCATTTCCATGTTTTTATGGGGTGGGCGTCGGAGCGAGCCCCCGCACTGTGAGAACAAACATCACATGTCTAAGGCGGATCTTCCTCCGTGTATGTCACACATCACGTGATCAGGAAGCAGAAAATCAACAGATTACGAGTTTGTTTTGGGCCGCTGCTGTGAAAAAAAGGATGTGCCGAACCGGAAATGCTTCTGGAGCGGCGCTTGGGCACCAGATTGTGAAAGAACGGATAACGCTAGAAATACGGCGATTCTTCCTGATGTAAGAAGTGAGTCTACTCTCTCTTTTGGTAGTTTTGGCGTTTACATGATCATAGAGCACAATGTTCTGTGACTCTTCAAAAAACAGTAAAAACGCTCAAAAACGCTGGCAGTCAGGGGCTTTCTGATCAGAAAACGGCTGGCAGTGAATGAGTTAAGGACTTTTTTACTCACAATGCTAGTTGGATCCATTCACTTACTGTGTTTTATGCTAAGCTAAAGCGAAAGGAGAACACCCAGGTCAGGAGAATGACTGGTCTGGTTAAAAATATTTTTTTCCCACTTATCTAACTCTGGCAAATATATCAACAGACAAAATTTCAATTTTGGGTGGAATATCCCTTTAAAACTGAAGTATTCACCTCCATATTTCTAATAAAGAAGAAAACTGTCTATAGTATTTTTAAAATACTGTATTTGTAAAGAGCATTTGTTTCTTTGTTTTATCTGGTGAGTTAATAGGTTTTATAGTAATCTTTGTACAACAGGCCATGACAGTATTGTCTCATAATGTTGTTATTCAAGCCAATAAAGGCAGAGAGAGCATCCTGCCCAGCCTTTGCCATTAGTAGGGACCAGACATGATGGACAACAGTAATAAATGAGCTACAGGCCAGCAGCGCGTCGTGGAATCACATCAGCAATCTATCATAATCAAATAATTAAATACAACTTTCAGCAGAGGGGTGAAGCAGATCCAGCTGAACCTGCTTTCTGTCCAATTGGTTTTTTTTCTGAACCACAGTAAATAAGGAGTTATTGTTTAGTCTTATTTTATGTTTCAATAAGTTACTTATTAGATAAACATTTATGCTTCACATCATGTGTTGCATGTTTTTCTCTAGTTTTGTTGTTTTCACAAAATTTATTTCTGATGCATAAAGAAGGAAATTTTATAATCGAATTCCCTCTTTCAGCATTTTTAACTGATAAATACAAACTTGATTTAAAAAATCTAAGTTCTGAATAAGAACTCAGTCTTTAAATGCTCCACTGCTTCTTTCTGCTTTGACGAAAGTAAAATAGCAGGTTCTAATAGAAAATTCTTTAAAATGTTGTAACAAAATTAGAAACAATTAAATCCTCGTAGTTTATACAAGTTCAGGTCAATTATTTCAACATTGAAAACAAATGACCAGTTATTACACTGGGCTGCACGTGTTGGCAACTACAATGGTGAAAAAATTTGCCAAATGTCTGAATCACACTGAATTGGTGCGTACGACACTTTTGAAGCAGGTGTTCTGAATGTTTGGGTCACATGGTGCACGTCTCATAATTTCCAAGTAATTCTGACATTTTTGTGACCACTGTGCAAATTTACTTTTTACAATTTAGTTACAAAGTGTCTTTATTTTATTCAGTTTGGATGCCAGCAGACACTAATATTGTGAATTTTCTTGCACATTGGAGTTGCAGATAGAGGCAGTTTTGGCTTGTTTTTAGCACCCCCTAGTGTTCGTTTGTAGAACCGAAAGCAAAACTTATCTCCTCGCTGTGCGTTCATCTTTTTAACACCTTAATCTAACTGCTGAAATGTGTCCTCAGCCTTCATTAGTTTCTACAGGAGCGGTTCATCACTAAATCAAACAAATCAGCTGTGTTCATGATCTAAAACATGCAGGAAACATGCTGGAAGCAGACTGCAGCACCAGGCATGTCAGCTCAGTATTTTTCTAAGTCCCAACAAACCGGACCGGTAAGTCTGAAGTTGCAAGTGCAGTATTCTGGCCATGGAGTGCGGTGGGGATCTGAGTGACATTTCATTAACCCTGTAAAGTATGTATTTTAGCACATACTGGCACAAGAAAACGATTTAAAAATGTGAAAAAGTTGCAAAGTATCCCTTTAAAAAATGGTATGAGCCAGGTTTCGGGTATTTAGTTTAGAAAACTCCATCACACAGCGTCTGTTTATTAACTTTCGATTTGTGATTTTATTTTATTTTTTATGATGACTTCAGTGTTATGTCCTGCCTGTGTATTTGTTGTTTATTTGTTGTGCACTGTTGTCCATCCACCCCCCTCCCCCGCTCTTTCCCTGTTTGTGCTGTACGTCTCTTTTCTCCCTGCCTGTCCACTCCAGAATGTAACCTAACATGCCACAAACATAACAAAGGCTACTGCGAAACAGGAGGAATATCCCACATCCCTCTTGCTGTATAGTACAACTGCTCTGACATATTATGGCACCCGGATCAACCATTCTGTCTGCTTCAACTGCCAGGACAGAATGGGTTAATAAAAAACTTTCAATTTGTAATAAAAGAAACACTCATATATCACTAATCTTTACCAAAAACAGAATTATTCATGAAGACTAATCTGTTTTTAGATACAACTGATGACTTTGGCATTTAAGTCCCATCTAGTCTAAAATGCTTCTTTATAGAAAATGTTTTTATAGGTAATGAGTTTTGATTTATATGTGACCTCTGAATGTCTCTCATTTAGACAATGATACCCAGTCACTCCCATTAAGTTGATCAGGCACAAATATGGCAGAAATGATAGCTCTCCTCAGCAGATCTTCTCTATAATCAGCGTTCAACCTTAAGAACAGCCATTGAAAGGAGAAGATGAAGAGATCTGCTGGGAAATGTGAAAAGGAGAAGAGCTTAGCTCTTGCCAACAATATGGAGATAGAAAACCTTTACACTGGTAATAGAAATATCATTTTATTTTCGGAATAAAGTCAAATACTGCAGCTTTTTCAAAACAATAAAAACCTTTGATGGAGGGCTTGCGTGCTCTATTTCTGCCTGGAACCAGCAGCAAGCGGAGACGCAGCAGGAAGCCTTTTATCGTAATTAATTTGGCTTTAACTTGACAACCTCGGATAATACGCTGTTAAAAGAAATAACTGATAAGTTAACTTTTGTGTTGGCTTCACTGAGCTGGACCCATTCATGATGTTACAATGTGACCCAGATCGGTCTTAGTTCACGAGAAAGGCTGGTTCTGTTGGACCCCTTGGATTACCATGACCTGGATGACTGAGAACCTTCACCAGCATATTGCCCTACACTATGGGAAAGACACCCTTGGAATAGTAAGGGAATATGAGAGGACATCTAGGAAGCTGGCTGACTACAGAAACCACCTCCGCTTCAACCTGAGATGCAGACAACAAAGTCTCTTTCCAAAAAGCCTGAGACTTAGAAGCACCATTAAAGGACACAGAGCAGAAGGGATTCTTAAAAAAGCACAACATCAGCTGCTCAACGAACGGATTAGACAGACCCACTTCACCATTGAGGCCCTTACCCATAGGATTGCAATCATCACCCAGAAGCTTTCTGAACTTCTACCTAGCACTGTGTTAGAGGAAGTTTCCAGCTTCACAGAAAAGGCTCAACTAGCACAGCACATGAAGAGCAAAGAACGGCAACAATGCAAATTCCAAAACCTGCAGCCAAAAACATCAAAACTAATTGGACCACCACCAGATGACACCAACCAGATGGACATCCAGGAACAGTGGGTGAAGAACTTATCAGACAGAAAACTCACCCAAACAGAGAAGGACGTTCTAGCCAAAGGACTCAATTTTGCTATCTCCCCACAACACATCCCCACAGTTGATTTCATCACGGCAACAGAATCTGCTATAAGGAACAACAACCTAAGGGAAGCAGAAGCTGAAGAACTGAGGATCAAAGTTACAGCAGCAGTCTCTAATGCAAAGACTCCTCCTTCTAACTTGTCCCCACAAGAAAGAAAAGCCGTTTCCTCGCTCAGCAAAGACCAGAACATCACAATTCTACCGGCAGATAAGGGACGTTGTACGGTTATACTGAATACCACAGAATACCACAACAAAGTCATCTCACTTTTGAATGACAACACAACATATGAAGCTCTGAAGAGGGACCCGACAAGTGGATACAAGAAGAAAATCACGGACCATTTACAGAAGCTGCTAAAGGACAAAGTAATCGACCGCTCATTTTACTACAAACTCTATCCAGGAGAAGCCACCCCATGTATATATGGTCTTCCAAAGATTCACAAGGAAGGAACACCACTCAGACCCATCGTCAGCAGCATCAACTCGGTCACATACAACATTGCAAAACA
>SSNS01000011.1:374312-399931 GCA_006937985.1 Aphyosemion australe | reverse complement strand
CACACAACAACACACTGCCCTTCTTGGACTGTGCTGTGCAAATTGAAGAGGATGGAAGTCTCAGCATTGAAGTCTACAGGAAACCGACCCACACAGACCAGTATTTGCATTTCGACTCACATCACCCACTGGAGCACAAAATGTCAGTTAT
This sequence comes from Aphyosemion australe, assembly GCA_006937985.1. Classification (NCBI taxonomy): domain Eukaryota; kingdom Metazoa; phylum Chordata; class Actinopteri; order Cyprinodontiformes; family Nothobranchiidae; genus Aphyosemion; species Aphyosemion australe. The sequence continues at coordinate 399,780 of SSNS01000011.1, read as the reverse complement.
CAGGACTCTACACCATCGGGCAGAGAATATCCCCACAAAGACTGAGGGAAAGCAAAAGGAAGAGAAACACGTTAGGAAAGCGCTCCAAAACTGCAGATACCCCAACTGGGCCTTTGTGAAATCAACAAAGAAGTCTAGAAAGGAATCCACAGCAGCAAACAGCAAAGAGAAGGACAACAGGCGCAGAGGTACCATCATCCCATATGTGGCAGGAGTCTCTGAGAAACTGAGAAGAATTTTCTCCAAACATAACATCCCTGTAAACTTTAAACCCAACAATACCCTCAAACAGAGGCTGGTCCATCCTAAAGACAAGACACCCAAACAAAAGCAGAGCGGCGTCGTATATGCAGTCCAATGCAGTGAGGACTGTCCAGAGCTTTACATAGGGGAAACTAAACAACAACTACACAAGCGCATGGCACAGCACAGGAGAGCCACCTCTTCAGGCCAAGACTCTGCAGTCCACCTACACCTGAAGGACAAGGGCCACACCTTTGAAGATGACAAAGTCCACATTCTGGACAGAGAAGATAGATGGTTTGAGAGAGGAGTGAAGGAAGCCATCTATGTCAAAATGGAGAAACCATCATTAAATAGAGGAGGAGGACTCAGGTTTCACCTTTCCAGCACCTACAATGCAGCTTTGAACCAAGTTCCAAAACAGTTTCAGTCCAGTTCACACCCTCCTGCATCTAATCAAAACAACGACTCACAAACAATAGAGGCTAACGAGGCTAACGACTCATCAAGAGGTAGGGAGGAGGGGCATTCACAGGCAGATGCTGCTCGTTGAGCAACAATAGACAGCTACAGTTTATAAGATCGACCCTCCCATATTCCAGTCAGAATTGACAAAGCTCCTCGGATGAGAAGCGAAACGTCTTCAAGAAACCAAAGAAGTCCAGTTGCCTTCATTTGAACCCCTTGGATTACCATGACCTGGATGACTGAGAACCTTCACCAGCATTCTGTTGGATGAAGCAGATTAAAACAGAGTTGTCCTTTTTTTTGTTTTGAGCCCAACCTGCAGTTGGTAATGTTGACTGATCTATCCTAGGAGTGATTTCCAGCCGTGATCAAATACCAAAGCTCTTCACACACTCCTGAAAACTCTTCTAATCAAAGGTTACGCCAAATGGTGCACACAGATACCCTTTATCTGATGTCAGGTCTGGTGGAAGGGTGGCTCTGACTCTATCTGATGGAGCCGTTCGAACAGACCATAAATCCTCTTTCACTCTCTCCCCTCTTCACACAACAGGACCATGTGGAGGGATCATGTGTAATAAAGCTGTTTACTACTGGACAAAAGGAACGAGCCAAATTACACAATGATTTATGAAGCATGCAGAGGGTGGACAGAACCACACAGGGACAAAATCAAGTCTGTCACACTGAATCTGAGAGATGTCTTCTACTGGGATCAATGACATTGATAAGTTCCTGATAATAAAACTGTCAAGGAATAATCTCACAAAGAGGATTAAACACGTGCCTCTGAATTAAATTAAAAAGGGCATTGATGAAAAAATGGTGCATTTGAAGTCATGCTTGAATTCATCTTTAGAAACATTTTTGTTTCATGTTTGAAATATTTTTTTAAATCTATATCTTCAGAGAGTCTCAGCTAAAATCATGCTGGTGTCATTGTTTCCATGTCAAACTGTAAACAAAAAAAGACATTTTCTTAAATCTAACAAGGTAATTAATATCATCTAAACCCTGATGGTTAAACAAGAAAAGACTAACACACTGTCCAAGGCTTTTACCACATCATGAAAACATGCAAATGCACGTTGGTTTCATAGAAACATGCATTAGAATACTGATAATATTCCATTAGCACTTCTCTAATCTGCATGGTAATTGGTCTTTTGCTGAGAGATCTTTGAGTTAGTGTACATGCTGTTTGGGACCCGAAAGAGGCAGCTCTTTGAGGTGAGCAGGAAGGCACCAGTGAGTGAACCAGTAAGACATGTAATTACATCATAGCTGATGCTGTTCAAAATAAACAGAATACAAAAAACTAGCTAGAAACAGAAAGATCCAAAGAAACAAACAACAAAAAAACTAGAAAAACAGGACTATTTATTGAGGAAGGGGTAATTTGAGAATAAGAAACAAGTGATCTGATTAACAAACAATTTTTTAAAGGTGCATGAAGTAAGAATGACACCATGTGGTTAAATTTGGGTACTGCAGCCTATGTATCAAAACAAATGAGTCCGCTCTAAGGAACTCACCAACCCCCCATACGTGGGTTTCATGGCTGTTGCCAGTTAGGGATCTGCACCAGAAGATTCTAGATCACGAGTCATGCACAGTAAGTTGATAAGTAGATAAATACATTTCACTGTAATACTGAGTTGTTGTTAATTGAAAAATGTAGCTTGAGATATTTTTAGAGCTAACTGTTTGTTGCTAATTCACCGTTAGCACTGTTAGCTCCATGTTAGCCTCTAGCCTTCTTTACCTGATATTAGAGTAAAACAAAAAGATGTCGTGGCTTCTTAGGGGTACAAGAAATAACTTCTGGATCGCCACTCCTCTTACGGACCACTATGCTGTTCTAGCCTAGAAATCTAGACCGTCAGTTACTGATTCAGTCAGTTACAAAATCATTTTGCTCTGCATGTTAGTCTAGACATTCTCCATTGGAACCTCCACATCCCCGGCTAGTCTGGTGGATGGCCAATCACAGCGCTCTATCGCTTTGGTGGGCGGGATGTTACTGTGACTGAGTGAAACTAAGATGGCAACGGCTTGTTTGAAATGGCTTTGGCATCAACTTTGGACTATTTAGACTTGGGCTTTTCTTTGGGTAGGTACACAGCAGCGTTAGCTGGCACAGACTTGGCAACCCCGTGGGCTTACATATCATAAACAATGACTACGTCTCTTCTGCATTTTTAAAAGGAGAAAAACTGATAATCCCCAAGCTGGCTGAGAAGGAAATCTGTTTCAATGTAACCTTCCTTCCTACATGACTGCGACATTAGACTGTTTAGTGATTATTTCACTGTAAAAATCTTATTTATTGTACCTTTAAATAGAACCAACAAGAAATCAAATGGTACATTGAGAAATGACCAAAATAGCCTCTAAATACAATTAAATGAAAATACTAACAAAAAACACACAAGAACCTACAACCATACAGAGAATCTCTGTAATCTGCTGATTTTTTCAAAAAACTGAAATGCATCTACTTTACAACCATATGTGGCCACATTATTCAGACCAACCAAGAAATATTAAAAGGTCACAGATCGCATAAAGATATTGTATGTTTTAATGTGCTGACCCACTAATTAGCAAGTGGTCTTGAATGCAATGGTTTCCCTGTTGATCTCATGTTCTGACAGCATATAGAGAAAGTGGTCATCCACAGGGGCTAACCTGAGAAGAGGCTGAGCTCAGATGATTTAAAGTGATTGAGGACCAGGGTGTTCATAAAACTGACAACTGAGAAAAAATGTACTCGATTCTCTAAAGTTTCCCTTCAGATCTGACAGGCTCTTGTCAGGACCCGTCCACAAATGGCTAATTTCATCGCCGCCTGTCGAGCATAACTCAAATCAGTCACAGACATAAACTGTCATCAGGAGCCAAAGAAACAAAGTTTTTCAGCTCTGAGGTTTTTGGTTTTGTGGGACGACTGCTGTAATAAAGTTTTGCACATCAGAGAAAAGCGGTGCACGTTTCCTTACAAAGTCATCATCATATGATCTGCCATATGTTCCTCAGAGCAACCTTTCATACTGCAGATACCATCATGTATGTGTGACTCAGATCACATCATCCTCATTACTTACATAAATTCTCCTATTATCTGATTCTCATAACATTTATTTGGCCTTAAGTAAATCAGCGTGCTTTAAAACTTCGACTAATAGAAACAGATGTAAACTTTCTTCATACAACTTCAGTGTTTTATTTTGAAATGTTTACCAGCCAATGAAAAATGCATCAGATAGTTGAGCTGAGACATATTGAAGACTTTGAAGCCAATATCATAATTTTACTGTGTGAAAATGACTCATAAACATGCAAACATGGATCCTTTTGGTAAATGCTGTCCTGGTTCTCGAGGGCTGAGCAACCCATTAATCAGCCTCATATTCAAATACTTTACTATGTTTTAAAACTATTTAAATGAATTAAGTGGAATATCTAACTGCTAACAGACAATAATAGGGTTGTGTATTTGCAAGAATATGGTGATACGATATATTGCAATACTAAGAGCAAGGCCATATTTGCAATATCGATACACTACTTTTAAATATAGATTAATTATCATAACACAAAATATAATAAGGACCCTCACAGGCTGTCTTATGTCTGGATTATCCAGGTATCTGCTGATTCAGATTATTTTTTATAAACAACTCCCCTCTGCTTTTGTCTTTCTCGCTTATTTCTGTACATATTCATTTAAACATATAGACTCATTGGATCTAGTTTGCCTGATTGTCAGATTTTATGTAAACGTGATTGCCTCACAGCGGGAGGCAGAATGGCAGCCAAGCGCTTGATTCTTCTAATCCCATCAGCTCGATAGGTGCAGGAACAGAACAGACACTCAAAATGTATTCCCAGTGGAAACTGATTATGCTATTTCCGCTATAACACCCAGAGAGATGAGAATGAAACAGGCTCCCTGGATGACCTTTGACATCCTGACTGCAGCAGCACACAGCATCCTCTCTGCTTCTAAATTATCCCGAAGCGTGATGAGAATCACAGAGTTTTAACACCACAATAAGAACACAAAGTCATAAGGATTTCCTCTAGATTTAAATACTTTTGCGTGATCGCTGCTGCAGTTCAGCCAGTTACAAACTAACTGCAATGTTTCTGCGTGAAACCTAGCAACGTGCAGTGATGCTCAGAGGAGGATATTTTTAGCCGACCCTGCTGTTTTTCTAATTGTGGGAGTTCTTGTCTTAATCAACCCATCTCTTTTAAATACAATGCAATCTCTTTGTTTACACTAAGTCAAGATTGAATTGGTGTCTGAATACTAAAAACGGGTCATTTTAGGGGGATGTGCACTGCACCAGAATATTCTGTTATAGCAAAAGATGTAATTTCAGCACAAACAGTGAAAGGAAATTTAATGCTTCTTTTCCCTGATTGATTCATAAATTCAATGTGACAGCCGAGATACATGTGCGGTATTAAAGCTTCTTTCAACACGCGGATGCAAAGCAAGCTTTTGTTCATTAAAAAGAAATTAGGAGCTTATTCATGGAGCTGTCAGATTTTTTTTTTTTTGCTAAACTGATGTAGACTAACAGGTGTCAACAATAAGTTACTCCAGTCAACCAAACTATAATCTTTTTACTTGCAGATTTATTTTAATTAATTTAAAATCTAAAACAAATGCAGTTTTAATGATAACCTTTTAATCATTTGAAGTTCTAAGCATAAGTCTTAGGTCAAGTCATGGGTCCAATTTTTGAAAAAAAAAAAAGTTATGTGGAAAAATTTTGAAAAAATTAGTATTTCAAATGTTTAATTCATTTATCTCTTTGAACAAGCCCAGTTTTGAGTTTTGACCAGATTGACGAGCTAACGGCTAGCTCATGCAAGACCGGGAGCAAAGTATTAAAAAAAATTATCCAATTCAACTTTTTTTTTTTTACTTTGATTTATAAGCCTTTGGATCATATCTGTTTCCCATCTGATGGTTTCAAACTTGGATTTATGTGGTTTGTGATGAGCACAAACAGCAGCAGCTGTTAGCTGTAGCACGTCCAGTGCAGCCTGGGACACTTCAGTAGAAACATTATGGTGTGAAGCAGAATCGACAGTGGTCAAAGGGTTCATAAAACAGTAAAACCATAATAAAATGTTTAAGGTGTGGCAGCAGACATCCACTTTAAATGTTTCCCTGTTCTAACTAGCCAAAAGCTTGTTAATCTGGTTCAAAACAATCCCATTTCGCCAAACTAGAATCTTTCTTTCTCTTTAAAGGAAAATATTACAAAAGTATGCATTCTATTGTCCTGGATCTGAGTGAGTTTAATTCAAAAGCTCTAAAAAACAATTGTGCTTTGTTGTTTGCTATGCAAGGCTATGTACTCTGAATGGTAACAGCATAGTTCAGAGATAAAAAAAAAAACAATCTGAAAAAGAATTTAGCCTGTAAAAAAGAAAGTTGATTTTTTTTCTACTTACTAAATCCGTTCCCAAACATTAAAGCTACCTGTTCCAGAAACAACTGCTTAACAACACAAGAAGTGATATTAGTTGTACCCTTGGTCCTGATTGGCTCATCTCTTTATCCTCAGCAGTAATAATTGGGCTTCTTGTTTCTGTACCAAAAACATCAGTTTTACTTCACAATCCCCAACAAATGAGTCAATCCTGTGGACTGGAAGTCAAATCCCAGGCAATTCCTGGGCCACATTCAATTTGGGAATAACATCAGCTACAGACTTATGCCTCTGGGCAACAGCCAGTCCTTTTGCACTTCCTGTTCCTCCAGCTGATAATGGAAACGTTTCTGGGACAAGAACCTCTTGCTCCTGCACCTGTCGGTGTTTCAACACAGATATGTGAATAAAACTTGTAGTAGAAAATATGCTCAGTTTTATTTTTTTCCTGAAACTTTGTTCATGTTTGCAAATAATCCCCCTCCAACAAAGCATCAGATTTCAGTCACTTACCAACATTTTTTGTATTTTATCTTAATGTAAATATCAGATTACAGTAAACCCAATCCTGAAACTTCAGTTTGACTTCCCAGCTCTTGCACACGCCAACGGGTTGAGTTTCATTTCAAGTGCTTTGACCTATTATCAAATGGACTCCCGAGTGTGTGGTGACCTGTGTTGTCGCATTGCCATCACTGATCCACTGTTGTGCAACTTTGAGGAGGCCACCCACTGACTTCACACATTCACTGCAAGTCTGTTCTTTGGACAAAGCGACTATCACATCTCCTTTCACCCTCAGCATCAGCAGAGAGAACCAATGAAAGACCAGCTTTCGTTTTAACATCACAACTTTTTCCTCTGTGCTTTTCTGCTTAACCCTCCATTAAACCCCTGTAATTCATCATGGCTGCACGTACCAGACATTCTCAGAGTTTCACAATGGCGTCTGGGCTGACATTGGCACAGTTGCCACTGCTATAAAAGCTGCAGGGCAAAAACGTAATTTTATATTTTTCCTCAACCGGTTCTCTGTTTAATTGGCTTTATGAAGTACGCTGAAACATGTACCGATGCTGTTACACTTGGGCAAACATTATGAATTAGTTGATTAGCACACGGAGACAGATGAAAAAAAAGAGAATAAATGCATTGTTATGCCATAAACTAAGATATTGAGTATTATAGATATTTTTGACAAATTTTAAAGCAAGGTTTGAGCATGATCTCACACAAAATTATACGATCTTGTAATCAATCAGTCAGAGTATGAGTTGTGAACGACTCTCAGCCACTACAATACCAAATTTTAAAGAGGAGCTAGAATGTAAACCAACATTTTCCTTGTTGTTGTTGAATAAGACAGCTTGGGTGGTCAACAGTAGCATGCCAAAAAGTCAAAGCCGTGTGTGACCTACTTTTTATGTAAATTAGAAAGTTGAAAAAGTTGAGAGAAAAACTTCTGTTCTGAGAAAGCCTTCCTTAACACGTCATAAGGGGGAGCCCTTCCTCCTCAAACCTGCATGTCTCCAGTGTTTGAGGCCTTCTGGGGAAACCAACCAATCAGCATGCAGCTCATTATCATATTCATGTCCTGGCTGAGTGGGAGGGGCAAACAGCTCTTTTCACCGCATGGCTGGTTTAGGGGGGTTAGAATGGCCTGTATCAGGGCTCCTGGGACAGATGAAAGCCTAAAGAACATTTCTGATGCTTTTTAGAGGCTCAAAGCTCTGTTTTAGATTGTTGATTAACTGCATTCTAGCTCCACTTTAACCAAAATTCTGTACGATTGCTTGAGTTGTAGACATTTGTGCATTTTCTATCAGTTTGCTGTGGCCGCCATCTTGAATTGAACTGACTCCACAATCATAGACAGTTGTAGATTCTTCTCTACTACAGACATCCTGAGCATTGCATTAAAATCCAATTGACCTTTCACCGAGCCCCGCCCCCCTTTGTTACTGTTGCCAAGTCCGACAATAAGTGGATCAAATACTGCAGCTCTGCAGATTTCCGCGATGGAAAGAAGTAGACAGATGCGTGTCAGCGACATTTTTTGGAGCAATTCCTCCTCAATAACATCCAGATCGAGGCAAAAAGGGTTACAGTATGGAGTGGAGGGATATATTAGCGTCGGCTCCGCTGAGCGAAGCGTAGCAGGGAACAAGGAGTTGGGAGTTTCGGGAGAAGGCGGAGTCCGGGGACGCGTGGATCGGTGAGCGGTGGCGGCGATGCGGTGTCCCTGTGAGCTGTCAGATGTCAGCTGTCAGATGACCTGAGCTGCAGGCAGCTCTAAAAGCTCCCAGTGCTCTGCATCGCTCCAGTTTATCATCTCAGCTGGTTCTGTTAACAAAAAGAAACTTAAGCCCGTGTTTACTTTCATTTTCAAAAGTTGCCGGCCGGAGCTCGGCATTAATTTATCACGTGATCATGACACCTCCCTCTGTTGCGCCAAGGCTTAATGTGCGTTTATAAGACACACAGTTGAGGTAATATTACGCTGATTTGCCGGTACTGTGTGTCTTATAAAGGGTCTTGGATAGTCTGGGAGGCGGACCTCCACCCAGCCGCGGGCGGGGGGAGCACTCATGCTTGGCTGTTGCTGGTTGAGCTCGATGAGAAGGTTCTGAAGGAAAACGAAGGAGACACGACTACTATCAAGGCTAATGCTATAAATTAGGCTTAGCTTCATCATCTTGTTTGGAGTTGTCGGATAGTAACGGTTGCTATGATGTGTGATTGGACAATAGCCGTTCTGGGGGCGGGGCCGGCGAAAGGCTAATTGGTCATTTGATATTTTGCTAACAAAGTCCTTTCATTGATATATTTGCTTTACCAACGTATTTCTACACAGACCAGTGTGGAGCTGGTTCCTCGGCAGTTATGAGCAAGTTGTAAGCAAGGAAGTTGTGAAAAGTGTTGCTATGAATGCCTCTCAGTTACATCCACGTCATATTTTAGCTCAATATCTGCAAAACCAACTGAGTTATGACAATTCTTGTGTTTGCTAATAATTGGTTGTTGTGGCCATCTTAAATTGGATTTTCCCCTAATGTTAATCAGTTATAGATGTACAGCCAATAATTGCTTTCTGAGATCGTCATTAAATTCTGAGAGGTGGTTCATGATGTATTTTCCTAAAACAATTGAGCACTCACCAACACACACACCGACTCAGACAAAAACACTACCGAGCTTCATCTGCACCAGAAAGCAGATTCACTTTGCTACTGTATATCTTAACTGTTTACCATTTAACTACAGGTCAAACAAAGGAAATGAAACACAAATATGCCACTGCTGTTTTAATAACAACAGCACCGGGAGGCCGTCTGAATCTAAATGTCATATTCATAAGAAGTTGTGTTGAAACAGAAATAAACAGAACGTTTGCATAAAGGGAATGTCAACAACAAACAGCTACGCTACAGTAGCACTTTATTCCACTAATACCTTCTGCAGGATGCATGACTGCTGCGGCAAAATCTTCTACGAACTCATTACTAATCAAAATTGGGCAAATACAAACCTAGCCTAGAACTGGACTAGGTCTAGCCATTCTCCATTGGAACCAAAGCTGCCCCTATCCTCTGGTGCCGGTCCAATCACAGCGCACTATTTATTTTGGTGGACGGGATGTTACATCTTCTTCGACTGTATGGCGGACTGCCCTGTGATTGACATCTTTAGTGGTGCAATCACAGCGCTCTATTGGTTTGGTGGGCCAATCACAGCGCTCTATTGGTGGGCGGGATGTTACTGAAAAAACAAAAATGGCAATGGCTTGTTTGAAATGGCTTTGGCATCAACTTTGAGCTATTTTGACTTGGGCTTTTCTTTGAGTTAAGAGCAGATAGAGGTACTTAAGTTTATTTAGAAAAGGGATGTAATTGCATCTTCTTTGACGAAGTTTGGCGGACTGCCTCATTGACTGTCATCCATTGCGGTGACTACGTCACATTGTTATTCAATAGCATGCGGAGATAGTTTGAAAGACAACCGTAGATCCCGCCCCACGACTGAGAACCATCAATGGCCGTGGACAGACTATATATTCACATATTTAGGATGGCTTGCCAGTCTAATTCAAACCAACTCTAAGCATTTAATATGTGTTTCTAAACTAAGCCAACCACTTAATTAAACCATGAATAAACAGAAACCAAAGTGAGGTATGTAAACTGGTTTTCTGGGGATAGATCTGGGGGTTTTCTGAGCAGATGTATTTGCCATTGCCAATGTAAAGTCATTAATGTACAAATTTTAAAGCTAGGACAAGCAATGTAAAAGGTGGTTGAGGTTTACAGACCTGTTGCTGCATGCATATGAACGACTGATGAACATCAAAAAAGCCCCTGTTCCAAATATGACAGCCATCTTTATTTTACACTGAGAGGGAATTTTTAAATGTATGCAGACTGACCTCACCGGAGGAAAGATAAAGTGTCAACAATGCAATATCTAACTTGATAAAGTTAGTATCTGGTGACTCACTAATATATAATATATATAATAAAATAATAAACACATTATCCAAAGGATCTACAAAGCCTTACAAGATTTTTTTAAAACCATGAAATCAAGTGCCAAAGCAGACTTTATAATCAGATGAGCTGATGATGTATGGAAGGGAACAATTTTCTCCATGAACACATGCTGGTTATAAAAATGTCATGTAGATTTTAAGAAAGACTAATCATATTGATACAATCTGCTTGGCTTGGTCATACTGCGTTCTCTCACTCATGTTACTAAAAATACAGCCAAGGAGCTGCAGCTCTCTATCTAGGCCTCAGCAGCTCCGGCATGGTGAGCAGAAACACTTGTGTGTGCTGACAGAGGACCACACAGTGGACTCACTGTCCTACGGAGGCAAAAAGATTCATATTCAATCATCCAGTTTTTTAAGACATTACTAGAACTGGAACTAATTAGTGCGATTAATCTGCCAGCGTAGATCCAATGAGTTTTAGTTGTAAGAAACAGCTCAGCACCCCACTGACTGTCTGCGTTCTGGCCTACTTCATTTAGAAGCAAACTACCAGCTCCATCTGCTGCTGCCATACAAACATCGAGTGTTTTGCATCCATTCCGTCAGTTTACCATTCAGATGCACTGAAAGGTAAATGTGGGCTATTCTCACGCTGAAAGTCAAATTCCTGCCTACTGACAGTTTTGCATTAGCTTTAATTGATTGCCTGCATTGTAAGCCCAAGTGAAGGAAGTCGCATCCTGCTGCAGCTTTTCCAGAGCAGCAATCAGTCAGATATCACCTCGGAGCTCTTTATGGCTTGTTGCCATAGTGAATTTTGTATATTTGTCTGTATAATTGTCCCAAATGATCAGGCTCAGTGGAGTCTTTTTTCTTTTATGTGTGGGTTTTATTGTGTGATTTGTTTGCAACACAAAGAAAGACATGGGAGATAGTTTCTGATCTGAACCCATACACGCCAAAGTCAAAACAAGCAAAGGGATAAAGTAGTATTCTCATATCATGATTCATGCATTCTTTGCACAATTAAACTTGACATCACTTTGCGTGTGATTTATGTGAGTTCTAGTTATATTTGGAATTTAAAATCGCACGTTTTGCAATTGAAACAGCTCCACAGATGTAATATTTTAGAGTGAAAAAAGTATAATTCAGCTAAAAAAGTTGAAGAGTTTTTATCAGAGCAAATCTGAACATGCAGTTTCACTGCTAAGTGCATAAAAGATTATTAAAACGGTGGTAAATGCAGCTCTATGCTTGTCACAAACAAGTATGACCAACATGTTTCCAAACCCCACTGCTGTAATAAATGGGTTCCATATTGAATTATATTTTGCCCCAGTAACAGTTTAAGAATGAACAAGTCAGACTCATCCAGTGTGTTACAACAAAAAAGAGATCTGAAGAAAGTGGAGAAAGTGACAGTTCAACAATCTTTTGCCACACAAAATGTTGTTTCTTAACATAAAAGATGTGACGAGTTAAAAAGTCCCTTCACTTCTAATTTGGAAGGAAATATTTTGCATTAAAACGTCATAAAATGTTGAGGGAGTAAGAAGATTTTGCAAAAGCAGAGCCGGCCCAAGGCATACATAAATTAAGTGACTGCTTGGGGCCCCCACAATGCTACGGGCCCCCCCAAAGAGCACCAAGATGACTTGAGAAAAAATGTTTTAATAACTTTAAATAATACAAACTAAATGAAATTACACAAGGAAAATGATTTAAATATTATTTTCTATATTGTCATTTGGTTTTATGGTGTAGTGATTGCATGTTTTACACATCTAGTCCAAATTTTAAGAGCAAAAAACTTCACTTACTTACTATAAATTCAGTGTTTGTCTGCTGATGTTTCTTTCAAATAGTTGAGTTAATGTACCACTCTTAAATAACACTGCATTTGAAAATGCAAATCAATTTTAGCATATTTTTTATTCGCTACTCCTGTAAAGGCAAAATTAATAGCCATAATAACCCTGGTATGATGTAAGCTGCTTACAAATGATGCTAAAGATAGTGGGGATGTTACACAGATAGTGTAGGAATGATGAATCATCTTGTGTTGATTTGTTGGTATGGGGGGCCCCAAAGTAAATCCTGCTTAGGGCCCCACAAAGGCTAGGGCCGGCCCTGTGCAAAAGATTATATTATTGTGTAAAAAATGCCAAAAAATTATAAAGTTTAACTGTGATTTCAGGACTTTCAGAACCCCAGTTCAGCCTTGTGAAATCCAACCAGTTTAATGCTTTGAATGATGTGAAGTTTGCCTGAGCTAGAGAGCTCCACAAGAGACAGTTTTCTCATCCAAAAATCTGTTTTGAAGAAATTTCTCAAAGTTGACTCATTGCAGACTATTCCTGAATAAATTGCATGTTTTGCTGTATTATCTGCATGTTTTTTTTTCAAAGTTGTGGACATGCATATTGACAAATGTGCAGTAATTAGTAAGTGTGCGTCAATGATTATGCATTGTCAACTCTTAATAAAACATGGGGCACTTTAAATTCTGTCATTTTGGTGATAGTTTGAAATATTTGCTGTGTCATGAAAATGCAACCCCTACAGTCAGATGATGATGATGATGATCTACTGCAGCTGCAGTCTTGAGGAACTGTACTGCTGCTCAGCACATCTTCAGATCAGTTACATGCTGTCTACCTGCAGCTTTACAACAGCCTGTTGAAATAAACACAGGGCTGAAGCAGGAAAGTCAGCAGTGAGCTCTGTAACAGGCCTGGGGGATGATGCGATGCTGGAGCTGAGGTTCGCGCATCGCTGCTTTACGGTAAATTAGTAAATGAACAAACAGAAAGTGGAGAATCGAACCGATGTCTACTGCTCAAGCGATGCGTTGGAGCAGCAGAGACCGGCTCCTTCCCCCTGGTGCCCGGCACGTTCGCACACACACGCACAAAATCGACTCAGAAGTGCTGGCATAAAATCACCCGCATGATGATGCTGCTGCTGCTGGTGCTGATGGTGATGAGCATTGGCCTGCATACAGCGGAGTGACAGACATGAAAGACTGGTCTGTCTCCCCCGGCTGGCCTGGCTCACTGAAAACACAGAGCGTGTGGCTCATTTAAGATAGAAGTGGTGATGCAGTGGAAGGTGTGTGTGTGTGGGGGGGGGGGGGGGGGGGGGGGGGGGGTGCTGCTGCAGTCAGCCCTAGGATGGAATAATCTGGTTGGAGGGAGAAAAACTGATCAACAAAAAGAACACCAAGCAGCAGTGTGTGTGAGAGAAAGAGTGTGTGTTTGTGTGTAAGAGAGGGAGGCAGAAGGAGACCCACACGTAGAAAGAGAGAGGGAGAGAATTTTTAAAAAGTTAGGAGATCATGGTGATGCAGCTCAGCTCTTTTTTTATGTGTCTGTGCCCTGCGTCCCCAAACCTGGGCTCATCTATAAGTTGTACCCCCCACCGTACACACACCTACCCCCCCTTTTCCCTACAACGCCTCTGCATGAGCCTCTGGCTGCATAAAGATGATTGCAGATCCCCCCCAAAAAAATAAATAAATAAATAAATAAAAAGACATTTTAAAAATTGCAGATAGTCTTCCACACAAGCACGCACACACTCCGGCTCACTGACAGGCAAACGAAAGGTGCATAAACGGTGACGGGGGGTCTTACCACTTGGATTCTTGTTTTTCTTAAGACTCTTGCCACAAAGACACTGCAGCATATGCGTTCCTTTGCTGAAAATGTTCCAAAGAAACCACATTGATTTGGGCGAAGAGCAATCCAGCGGCTTAAACACCCAGCTATAGATGAGATCCTTGCGGTTGCATAATAACACAATTGGATCAGTTCTCCCGAACAAGGCTACCAGTTGGATCATAGAAAAATAAATATCCAAGTCCTGTGCGCTTTCATTCACGTGACAAAAAATAGTCAGTGTCAGTCAGACTTGGTAACAGCGGTGTCTTGTGTTTAGATGTATAAAGAATTCCTCCTCAACTAGTCTACAAGAATAGAAAAAATACTCTAGAAATTGCATGTGTCGCACCGGGAGGAGACGGGTCGCCAGTAAACAAACACAACTAACGTGAAAACAGTAAACCACGGTGGATTTCCGAGGAGAAAATCATTGCCTATTAGTTCATCACTCTGAGGAGAGGAGGGTGGATCTGCACAGCATCAAAAGCCAGGGGAGGATGCATCCTATATGCACAGACTGCTGCAACGATAGCCCCAGCGAAGCGCCACATCAAGTCCGGATCGTGTCTCCTTTACGCTGAAATGTTTGGCGAGGGCAGAGAACGCCAGGATACTATAGTCCCTCGCCGCAGCGTCTCCGTTAACGCCAGGATCCTGGTGTGTGTGTGTGTGTGTGTGTTTGTGTGTCCGTGATTCCTGGAGTGTGTGTTCCCCTTTTCATCACCGCGCCACTGACAGCTCATAAAGTGCAGTGCGCCCGCAGGAAAACATTTGCATGAATTTCCTTCAGCATCGGACGTCTGTCAGACACAGACATCTATACATGCGTAGGGAGAAAAGGTGGAACGGAAAAGATTGGCTTTCCATTACGTAAAACACGTGGTCTCGTGCGCCGTCACAGCAGAGATGCTGGGATTTATGTCCCAACATAGTTCCAGTTGGAATTCTTGGAGAAACAAAAATCCATTAAGGACATGCAAGAGTTTCTTTTTGCAATCATGAACTTGTTTCAAGGAGGCTGAGTGCTGTAAGACAACTGGGTTCGAGCATTAAAGTCACAGGTGCATTCTCATCCAGATAAGGATGGGGGCTGAGGCCCCATAAGGGCACCAATAAACATTCTTATTGTTCTTACTAGGATTCTGTTATGTTTATTTTTTTATTTGTCACATATTTGTCTATTTTCACACAATAAAGCTTTTCAAAACAGAAAAAATAAGCAGTTTAGTCAACAAAACATGAAGTTCAATCAGAAATTGTGTGCAAGGATTTTTGGGAGACGTGCATTAAACAACAGAGATGAAATCTGGGAAAAACAGCAAGAAAAATTACTTATATGCCAATGACAGGATTTTGGCAAAACAGGTATGAAAAGACTTCACAGTAGAAACATTGCACGCACGTGTGTGTGTGTGCGTGCGTGCGTGCGTGCGTGCGTGCGTGCGTGCGTGCGTGCGTGCGTGCGTGCGTGCGTGTGTGTGTGTGTGTGTTGTTGATCCACTTGGGCCAGCTCCTCCGGGGGAATCCCAAGGCGTTCCCTGGCCAGCTGAGAAAAATAGTCCCTCAAGTGTTCTGGGTCCTCCTTTAGGCCTCCTCCTGGTCAGACTTGCCCAGAAAACCTCACCATGTAGGTGTGCAGGAGGCATCCTAACCAGATGCCTGAACCACCTCAACTGGCTCCTCTCGATGTGGAGGAGCAGCGGCTCTACTCCGAGCCCCTCCCTAATGACCAAGCTTCTCCCCCTTTAATGTAATGGAGAGCCCAGACACCCTGCAGAGAAACTCATTTCAGCCGCTTGTATCCATGATCTCGTTCTTTTGGTCACTACCCAAAGCTCGTGACCATAGATGAGTGTTGGAACGTAGATCGACCAGTAAATCCAGAGCTTTGCCTTTTTGCTCAGTTCTCTCCGGAAGCCGGATGGAAGTCTTGCTCCAACGTCCTCACCAAACTCCTCCAAATGACCAATTATCCTAAAAGGATATATATTGTAACACATGCTAATGTTGTCCTTTTATAATGGTCAAAGACCTCTGGTTCCAGCTTTCATTTTTGCTCAAGTGGCAAAGTGCTCCTTTTTATTTATCCTGTTAACTAACCAGGATAGCCAGCATGGCTGCACGCGGCTGTCCCACAGAACATAGACATAAAGTCAAGTGTGCTTGTCCCAAATTTTGATTGGAAGGTCTGAGTTTGGGGCTGGAGTGTCTGGACTTTACATCTTTCTATTGAGAGTGAGTTGTGCATGCACACTGTGATTTCAGATCTTCCATGTTTAAAACAAACGCTGGTGGTTCCACCTGGTCCCATCTCCAGGTTTTCATAAGGATTTAACCTACTGAGCTTGTCAGTATACTGGCAAAAACCTAGATACACACACACACGCTTATAACAGAATCATGGTGACAGAATGTGTTTCTATACAATATTACTCTAAAACAAACCACTTTGTTCCCCCGAGTAATTTAATCGTGCATAGAGCTCCACCGCGCCATCTGGTGGGCCCGACCATACTGGTCCCAATGCAGAAATGTCACTGATTTTAATGGTTTAATTTCTTATAACTCTCGCTGTCCATGGTGCTGAACTGAGAGACAGTGGAGCGGAGCTAGCCATGGTGCTGTGGAGGATATTCACGAGTAATTTATTTAAGATTAAAATAAATTAAACATATTATTCTTTCAAGCAATTGTTTGTATCATGGTTCCCACGGTGACACTAATGAGTCACTGGGAGAAGCTATAACATTTTGTCTCTTTTTCCTTTACAAAGTTGGAGTACCAGACCACACGTGTTACATATAATGAGAAATTCTCTTGTCCATAATAGTTTTAAAAGGTTACGTTTGGTTTTCTGAAAATTATTGTAATGTAGATTTATTCAAAACAAATGTTTGGAGGAAATGAGGTCCTTGATCGGCTTTGTTTTGTTCTGTCAAGCCTCATCAGGGAGAGCCATTAGTGTTGCTCTTAGCGACTGTTTCCGTTGTCTGATGACTTTTCTCCAAGGTGCTGAAGATGTTCCATCACAGCTGAAAGGTGAAGAAGATAGTGTTTTCCCTGTAATCATTTTTATGTTGCATGAGTTTAGGAGATAGAGAGATTATCTTTCCCAGTGCACACATGAGAGAGGTTTGCTTGGCATCGGTGAGGTTACCCAGGACCTCTGGGTAACTTAAATCAAACTGTTATATTCACATGGTCTACTTTTAACTAAATCAGAATTAAAATGCACTTAATGGGTGCATCTTTACAACCACACTGATAAATGTTTTAATCAGATCAAATTTGGCGGTGAACAACTTGATTAACAAGAATGAATTTATGAAGTATTCTAGTTGTTTTTAGATTAAAAAAAATACATAAACTACATACACATGAGTTTTAGGACACACACAGTTCATGTCTGAAAGTGTTTTTGTCATCTACGATTTTAGAGGAGTCAAGCGCTGTCGAACATCTTGACACAGTTTTTGACAGTGATCAATAAATGTATTCAGGATGACTCTCACCCACCAGTTTTGGTTTCTGATTTTGATCCACGGATCTTTTGCGGAGGAAGAAGCAACAAACACGGCAGCAAAAATCCACCTTCACTCTCCTCCGGTTTATAGGCGACAGGAGAAAAAGGCCCACGTCTCGTCAAAAGGAGCAGCAGAATCCTCCCTTCATCCTTACTTTAAAACAGCATTAATGAATATTCTAGTCCATTTTTCTAAAATCTGGCTGGTTCATCATGATGCACTTTGTGTTTTCACCTATCCTCGAGTTATTTTAAATCGTATTTGTTAATAATTTGACCCTGACCTATGACAGATGGCAGGTCAAACACACAGCAGACAACTTTAAAAGCTTTTAATCTGAACTCTTGACATTTAGTTACCAACAGTCTGCCAGAAAGAATCTGTTAAAACACTAAAATAACACAGTTTGACATTTAAAATAGTATTTTAGCATCAATGAGAGCTTTTGGCTGGAAACTCAAAACTGACTAGATGATGCAAACTCCAGGTTCTGTGTCAGGTCGTTGCTAGAACTGTTCTTTTTCTTTTTTTAGAACAAAATGTTCAGGTAGGCCTACTGCTACCTATCTGCTTGTGGTAGTATGTAGGACTTTCTATTTTGTCTTCCTCTTGTCTGCTTTCTTACTTATTTAACTGCCTGCTGCACAACAAGAAATCACGATCAAGTTCATCACTGAAAATGAGTAAAATTGCCACCAAATCTAAAGAAAAACTATGAAAAAACATTTAAAATATTACAAGAATGTCTGATTTTTATAAATATTGTATAAAGAAATCAGAGTTAGCTTAACATTTTGCACAGTGCACCCACTTATTATATAAATGTCAGTTAAATGCAACATGGAGGACTTATCAGGAGATGACCAAAAAGTCACAGCATCATCTGTGTGAATAAAAAAGAGTTCATTAATTGTGTTCATTGTTGAATTTCAGCATGAATCGACTTGTTTGGCCTATTTTTGTGGCTCTCAGGTCTTGTAGGATGTCTGTGATAACTTGTTCCTTTGGGATGTGAGCCACTTTGAAACAAATTGTTCCCTGATTTTATCTCTATTTAAAGCTTTAAGCTTAAGAAGGATTTTTCATTACATTTAGAACATGGCTGACTAGTTTTTGATTATTTGTACCAGTAACACATTTGTTGCACAGTTACACTTGAAAACAATTAATCAAACTACAATTTCCTGCTTCCAGTCTCGAGTTTTCACGAGACTAGAAGCACAAGTCAGAGCGGAGTACTGCAGGCTCTCCTGATTCCTCCCTCTGCAGAGGCCCCTCATGTCATCCTTCCTATCGATCCGCTCACTTTAATGTAAAGTATCATCGCACCCTGGAGGATATTGTCTGACAGTTTTGTCAGGGATCATTAGAATACTTCTTTTTGATTGCTTAGAATGCAGCAGACAAATATCGCTCCCCTGGGTGTTTCATAAAAGCTGTTTTTTTCCTCCTGTTTGGACAAAATAACCTGATTTAGGATCCGTATACGTAAAAGAAGCAGCAGCAGTTTGTACACATGGTGTCTGTATAAAGTTCATGCATGCACGACAGTGTCGAGGACGCATTGATGAATGTAATCAACTTGAATAAAATTTAATTGAATTAAATGTAAATCAGAGTTTGGGTATTTTATTTTGGCAATAATGTAATTTTAGAGAAAGAATTTTTAGAATGTACTTAAACATGAGAGCACAAGACACGTCTTACATAGTAAACTTTGTTTAACATGAGAATCTCTATTTAACTGATGGATATTCAGACTACGGGTGGGACTCGATTAAAAAAATTAATCTAGTTAATTAGAGGCTTTGTAATCAATTAATCTTGATTAATCACATTTTAATCGTTCAAGAAAATTTCCCACCAAAGCAAAAAATAATGAGACAGAGGGTTAGAGTTAAGGGTTAGGGTCATGAAGAGGGATTTCCAATAACGCTTTTGATAGTAGTTTTAGTTGTGTTTGGAGCACATAAAAAAGGTTTGCATGGTCTTGTAGCCAAGGTTCTGAAGTTTATTTAGACGTGCAGCTTGATGATATTCATTGATATTTAGGGCATGTATTTTGCTGCTAAACTTCAACATCCCCCAATTGGGGGGGCTCTCAGGCCTAAAGGGTTATTGCGTTCATTTTTATTAATGCGTTATTTTTTTCTAATTAATTAATCATAATTAATGTGTTAAATTCCCACTCCTAATTGAGACCTATTTAAATATTTCAACGCTATTATTCTTTATCTATAACTATGGCAACTACATGGTGCTACTCTGCTCATAAGAAAATCAATTTGTTGTATTTTTTTATTGTTGTTCTTTTCCTCTGAACAGAAGAAATATGGATTTAAATAAATAAGACTGGGAATAGAATCCTTGCAAAATGATTTGCAAGCTGTCATAATTTCAAATTTCTTGAAGAAAAAAAAACAGTCAAATGTTGGAGCCTGAACACTTCTGTTAATGATTTGTTCATTTGAGCTGTAAACGTTTAACTTTTATCATCCGCTATAAGTTTTTTCATCTCTTGAAGAGATCCTTCGGCGGCTGTGTGTTTGAGAAAAGAGTCGCCTTTCCCCAAACTGAAGACTGACAATTTGATCCCCGACTCCCTCTGCGTGTCAAAGTGACCTTGAGAAAGAAACTGAATCCTACTTTGTCACTGATAATGCACAATGGCCTGACACATAATAGAATAGAATAGAATAGAATAGAATAGAATAGAATAGAATAGAATAGAATAGAATAGAATAGAATAGCTTTTATTGACATTATATGAAATCAAAGATGAAGACACCATTACATCATGAAGTCTCTGGTTGAAGAGATGCATGAACTATCTATTATTCAGTCTTCAAAACACCTGCCAGATGTGCAGGTTACCTATCTAATGTGGACTGTAATACATTTGCCATTTTCTTTATTCTTATTTAGGTTTTTTATTTGCATCAAAAGCTTTATTTCACATTAGTGGACAAGTGACAAACTATGCTAACATGTTCTTTTTGGACGAATTAGGTTCATTTCTTTATTAAAGCCATACTATGCAACTTATTCATATTTATAAATCATGTTCTTGAGCCAGTATGTGCTAAAATGATCCTTTACAGGGTTAATGAAATGTCACTCAGACCTCTACCGCCCTCTGTGGCCAGAATGCCGCACTTGCAACTTCGGAGTGGTGGGCCGCCACCTGTGGACTGCTTCCAGCATGTTTCCTGCATGTTTTAGATCATGAACACAGCTGATTAGTTTGATTTAGTGATGAACCGCTCCTGTAGACACTAATGAAGGCTGAGGAGACATTTCAGCAGTTAAAAAGACAGCGTGGAGATTGCTTTGACAACAGATTACTAATAGCAGACACTAGCGGGTGCTAAAAGCAAGCAAACCTGCCAAGTGTGCCTTTAAACTGTAGTACAGGATGAATAAATCTAGAATAAATCACTAATCTTTTGTTTGTTTTTTCTCCTAATATATTTAAATTCATAATAATACTAAACAGATATATTTTGGGGCCAAAATGA
Source organism: Aphyosemion australe (assembly GCA_006937985.1). Classification (NCBI taxonomy): domain Eukaryota; kingdom Metazoa; phylum Chordata; class Actinopteri; order Cyprinodontiformes; family Nothobranchiidae; genus Aphyosemion; species Aphyosemion australe. The sequence continues at coordinate 378,414 of SSNS01000011.1, read as the reverse complement.
ACATATTTGTTTCATATATTGTTCATCTTGATTTCTGAAGTCTATAAAACAATTAAATTAGTATTTCATTAACCTTCTGATTTCCTAATCTGTGGATCTTCTCTGTTTTTCTTCTCCCCATGTTCTCCTGATCACTTTTACTTATGTAAAATTCTGTTGATTACATTAATAGTTGTAATTTCAATTTTGTCCTGATTAAAGTTATATTTTCTTTCAGCTTCTATGAAGCTGTACTACAAAAACGAATATATTATGTGATTATGGTTATGAACAATACAGAAGAGGATTGGGGCCACTGAAAAGAAAAAAAAGAGAGAATTCTGACTTTTTTCTGACTTTAATCTCAGAATGAAAAAAGTCAGAATTTGGAGATTAAAGTCAGAATTGTCTTTCTTTTATTTATTTATTTATTTATTTTCAGTGGCGCTAATCCTCTTCCGTAGAATTGTAACACTGAGCCAAAATTAAAAATCTCATCTATTCTATACACAAAGTTCAGGGTTTCTTTGAACATCTTTGTTATTTTTATTCTGTTTTTTTCTATTCAATTTCACTTTTTTGGTTCTTTATTATAAACAGAGCAGATAGTGCTTGTTTTTTACCTTTCTACAGCTGGGAATAGCAAAGGTAAAACATGCTCTATTTGCTCTGTGTATAATGAAGAACAGGGCTGCACAGTGGGGCAGTGGTTAGCGCAGTTGCCTTGCAGCAAGACGGTTCTGGGTTCACATCCCGGCCTGGGGTCTTTCTGCATGGAGTTTGCATGTTTTCCCTGTGCACGCATGGGTTATCTCCGGGTACTCCGGCTTCCTCCCACAGTCCAAAAACATGACTGTCAGGTTGATTGGTCTCTCTAAATTGTCCTTAGGTGTGTGTGGTTCTTTGTCCTGTGTGTTTCTGTGTTGCCCTGCGATGGACTGGCAACCTGTTCAGGGTGTACCCCGCATGTTTGCCCGATTTCTGCTGGAGATAGGCACCAGCCCCCCGCGACACTGCTGGGATAAGCGGTTACAGAAAATGGATGGATGGATAATGAAGAACAAAAAAAAAATGAAATTTTCAGGGTTTTCAGAAAGTTCCATACCTGACCCTTTTCTTTGCCTGCAGCCAAGTGGGCAACCAGTCAGAGAAGTGAGGCAAGTTTTGTTTGACGCTGCAGAGAAAAATGAGTTTATAAGAAATGAACAGCTGCTGAGAGCCAAGTTGTAGCCAAAGACTCTGTTTAAATTCCCTCACACACACACACACACACACACACACACACACACACACACACACACACACACACACACACACACACGCACACACAAACTTGTATGACTGGCTAATTTAATTGAAGGCAATGGCTTTTTAGACACATCTGAGTGGAAGTATAATCTTTGCAAAATTCTAATAGAGTTAGTGCACTACAAATCACTCTTGTATCAGAATGGCTCAGTGTTCATTACACGCCTACGACACGTGACATAATAGCCACTGAACCGTTTATCAAAGGCTACCGTCCTCTTTTGATTCATCATCATTTTTCTTCCTCACTGTGGTTTAAATAACACATTATATGTAATAATTAGACATCCTCTCTGAAAGCTCCTAAGTGCACTCTCATTGTGAATAAAAGGCCAAAAGACCAATAGAGCAAATTGAGGAATCCCACACACATAATAACTGTCTTCTCTTTAAAATCAAGTCATTGCGGAGTGTATTCATTTGTGCAGAGCAATAAGGAACAAAGCCTCAGGCATGCTGGAAGAGCACGAGGCTAGCCCACATTCTGTGAGGACATAGTGGCCGTTACAGAGTAAACACAGCATGATGCAATGATGATCCAAGATGTGACACGTGTGATTTCTCCCTTCTTTGTCCATCTCAAAGTTTCAAATCTAACAAAGAAAACAGCTTTTGGAAACGTCTGTCACAAAGATATGTAGTTTAATCATACATCAAGATAGACCCCTGGATATTCCAGCAGAGACCGGTCACCCGATCATGGAGAAGGGTCAAATGGACCCGTGAACATGAGTAGCCATTAGCTGCAAATGCTGCTGTGGTCACACTAATCCCAAGCACCGTCTGACCCCAAGACTGTCCTCTTTTGGCCTTTTATTCCTGCCCCTTCACCTAAACTGTCCTCAGAAGTGATATATAAACTCGTATCTCGGTGGAGTGCATGGCCCAAAATAAAGCCCATGTTCAAATCATGCCCTTCCATGACCATCTCTCTGGGAGTTTCCTTTTCACCCAGAAGAATTGTCAAAATCTTTGCTTCCTTAACATGAACATGTTTTCTATTTCCAGCCTCTCTGGACACGGCTTGAGGTTTGGCTGTAGTGAAACAGCATCTAGCCATGCCAGTGAAGCCAAAGTTCGTGCAGACATTGACCGCTTTTTGTTTTGCCACCAGGATCATCAATATTTGCAGCCATTTTTCTCCTATGTGCTCTTTTCTGCTCCACTCTGTTCTTGTTCCAGCACAAACACTGAGTGTGACCGCAGGTAAAAAGGATTATCTTGCACCAGAATGAAATGAAAGAAGCAAAACGAATGTGATATCAGCAGCCGGTATTCTGCGTGCAAGATATGAGCTGGGTGTTGTGTTTCCATGAAAAACGTAGTTTTATTCTGATGGGTTCAGTTTTGAGGAATACTTAAACTGTTGTGTGTTTAACCTGATTCACTTTAGGAAGATGTCTACCATAACATTTGAAATCTCAAAATTTTATGGACAGGATTTCTAGGTGCAGCCAAGGCGGTGAGGGGATCCGTTTTGGTGGCCTAAGGATCAGGTCTCTGCTTTTTGCAGATGATGTGGTCCTGTTGGCTTCATCAGAACGTGATCTTCAGCTTTTGCTGGAGCAGTTCACAGCCGAGTGTGAAGCAGCTGGGATGAGAATCAGCTCCTCTAAATCCGAGACCATGGTCTTGAGTCAGAAAAGGGTAGAATGCCTTCTCCAGGTCAGGGACGAGGTCCTGCCTCAAGTGGAGGAGTTTAAGTATCTTGGGGTCTTGTTCACAAGTGAGGGAAAGATGGATCAGGAGATCGATAGGCGGATTGGTGTTGCATCTGCAGTGATGCGGGCGTTGTACCGGTCTGTCGTGGTGAAGAGAGAACTGAGCCGGAAGGCGAAGCTCTCGATTTACCGATCGATCTACATTCCTACCCTCAGCTATGGTCACAAGCTTTGGGTAGTGACCGAAAGAACGAGATCACAGATACAAGCGGCCAAAATTAGTTTTCTCTGCAGGGTGTCTGGGCTCTCCCTTAGAGATAGGGTGAGAAGCTCGGTCATCCGGGAGGGGCTCGGAGTAGACCTGCTGCTCCTCCACATCAAGAGGAACCAGTTGAGGTGGCTCAGGCATCTGGTTAGGACGCCTCCCTGGTGAGGTTTTCTGGACACGTCCAACTGGGAGGAGACCTAAAGGAAGACCCAGGACACGCTGGAGAGACTATGTCTCTCAGCTGGCCAGGGAACGCCTTGGGATTCCCCTGGAGGAGCTGGCCTAAGTGGCTAGGGAGAGGGACGTCTGGGCCTCCCTCCTTAAGCTGCTGCCCTCATGACCTGACTCCGGATAAGTGAAAGAGAAAGGATGGATGGATGGATGGATGGATGGATGGATGGATGGATGGATGGATGGATGGATGGATGGATGGATGGATGGATGGATGGATGGATGGATGGATGGATGGATGGATGGATGGATGGATGGTTCTCAGAATTGTCCCTAACTGTCACACTCATCACATATTCAGAATGCTACACATTTCCATCAACTAGCAAGCAAAGATGATCAAAAAAAGCTAAAGTTTCCTGGGAAAATATGAAACGGAAAAAACTGTCCTACAGTCATTTAGTCCAGCATTTTACTGTACCCAGCCTTACTCAGGCTTATTTGTTATTCTCATAACTCATTCAACCATTATGTAACAGTGGTGTGGCTGTGTTTTTTTAACTCGTAAAGACTGCAGCTTTCATTATTTATATCCTTTCATAGTGCGGATCTGTTTGGAACATAGTCCTGTAAGGGCTTGTGGATTAAAATGGGGCAAACGTCCCACATTAAGTGCTGCCAGTATGTTCCAAAAGGGCCACTTTTACAGGGTTAA